>SOZL01001380.1:0-31855 GCA_009733165.1 Naja naja
TGTTTGCCACAGTGGCGTGTAAGAGCTCAAATCCATGGACTCCGTAGCTCTGGGACTCCCTCTTTAACCTAGAGTGGGTCGGAAAGGCCTCTTTCCTCACGTGATCCATCCTTTGATTTCCTGCGTTCACGTACGTTACATGTATGAAGTCTGCGGCTGCACGGTTAAGCACTTTTCCCTCCCAGCCAAGCACCTTCCAAAGTATCGGCTCATGCTCGGTTTTCAAAATCCGATATTTTGAAAGGAACGAAGAGGCCATAAGCTCCTGTGGTTTTTGTTCATTTCCTAGAAGCGGAGAATTTGAAGTTAGCGCAAACTTTGTAGATGTTCTCTTAATATGCCAATGTATTACTTTCATTAACTGAGTTCTCAGGAGGAGGTTGAGCAGCAGCATAGAAATCACCTTCTCTGTTTATTACTAAAGAGGTAACTTTTTTTATACAGACTAGTTTGATAAAACACATTGTAATTCTGAAACCTTTTACTAAATATTGCCTTCCGTGGAGGGTAGGGAATTCTCTCAATAAATTATTGCCCCTTCAGTCATGCAGTCTTTGAAAAACCTAAAACCAGGCTTCTTGTAGTAACAGATCATCTACATATAATGTTGGCATTTTCACAAAACCAATCCTATAAACGGTTCTCCAAATATCTAACAGACAATACCTGTTGTTGTTGTTTTAGCTGACCTTTGCTAACCGTTTCGGGGTTTAAAACTAAGATAAGCTCTTGTGTTTTATTTTTACCAGGAAAAATAAATATTTCCATTCCCCTTTTGCAGTTACTCTATAACTGTGGTGGCAAACCTATGACACGCATGCCAGAGGTGGCATGCAGAGCCATTTATGCAGGCACGCGAACCCCAGTCAAATGGCGCATGTGTGCACCTTCCACCTGATTTTCGGCCTGTTTGAGGCTGTTTTCGCCCTCCTAGAGGCTTGAGGGAAGCCTCTGTAGCCTCGGGAGGCCGAAAAATTAGCCTTCCGGAAATACCGGAAGTGACGAAACAGGCCCATTTTCAGCCTCTCAAGGCTTTAGAGGCTTCCCTCGAGCCTCCGGGAGGGCAAAAGCGGCCTCAAATGGGTCAAAAATCAGCTGGGAGGCACACTCATGCACAATGCAGGTAAGGGGGTAGGGCGGGGGTGTTGCATGCCCATGTGCAGAGGGGCGCATTGTGGGTGCTCACAATGCATACGTGCACTTTTGGCGCACCACAACAAAAAGGTTCACCCTCACTGCTTTATAATGATGTGGAAATCTCAGCAACTGAAATGGAAATTCTTCAGTAACCAGTTTAACATAGTAGTAGGGAATCATTTGAGGAGTACTTCAAAATTTCTGATCCCCCTGTTCTCTGGAGAAGCTGTAAGGGTGTAAATAAATCCTAAATCCAGCTTAAATAGAGACCCTGAGTTGAATTACTATTATGATAAATCCAAAAACAGAGGCCAGGACAGGTACTTCGTTTATTGACTGCTCAAAATTGAGGACGGCACTGAAAAAAGTGACTTATGACCATTTTTCACACTTAACCGTTCCAGCGTCCCCATGGTCGCCTGATCAAAATTCAGGCGCATGGCCACTGACTTCCTCCTTACGACGGTCGCTGTATCTTGGGGTCAGGTGATCCCCTTTTGACCCTTGACCTTTTGATAAGCCAAGTCAACGGGGAAGCCAGATTCACTTAACAACCATGGTGAGAAAGGTCATAAAATGGGAATTTAACAAATATCTCACTTAACAACAGAACCTTTGAGCTCAATTCTGGTTCGTACGTTGAGATCTCCTGTACGGACCATTTGCAGTGAGCACATGGGGATGATGTTCTGTTACGGAGACTTCTATTTCTCCATAATGACTGATGAATCACCAGCATAGATTTTTTTAAAACCCTCATTTTTTTCCCCTCATCTTTTTAATTTGTCATTATTCTAAGAAGATCACTCGCTCTTCAGGCCTCACTAATTCTGAAGCTGATGTCAATGTGATTCAACCGGTGTAGCAACCAGTTTGGTGAGCGCACGCATGCTCTGCATTTTAAAAAAGCTGATTTTCAACTCAGTTACTTACCTTCTACTGCAAAATGCTCGCTGGAACAACCGGTTCGCGCAAACCGGTCCGACCCGGTAGAATCTGATGTGACCTGTCTGTTATTTCAGTTTTTTTGGTGAGGGAGAAGATTAAGAGCAGGATCAAGAAAAAAAAACCATTCACTATAGCAAGTTGAAATATTAAACACGTGTTTTAAAGAGTGATTTACTATCGACATGGCAATATTATAAATGTTAACGGGGTTTGTTGTTTTTTTAAAGCCTTCCAAAAACTATGTAGCTTTCCATTTCTTTAAGAATGCAGACATAACCGTGTCATAATTATTTTTATATCTACTTCATTCTCAGCACTTCTTAGTGGTCCTTTATTCTTGTTATTTAGAATTAATTCTGTACCCAATATAATTATTGATAGGGCTGAAGATTGATAAGCCAAAATGTGGGGGGCTTCCATTACAGACAAGATCACCAAAGGCTCAAATACCAATTGTTACACTAATCTCTATTAATAATATTTATTCTAAAATGCTCTGGGAAGTAAGAAAATTGTCTAAAATGCAACTGCTTTTATAGTAAATGTTACATTTATAAATAAACATTGATTAAAAAGGGCGGTGTTTTGGTTTTGTGGCTTTTGGAAGTAATAACAGTAGAGGATTTTTTAAAGTATGTTTTTATTAAGTTTCCATTATTTCAACTCAAAATATCATGATTTCAACAGCATTTTTGACATCTATACAGGTTCTTACCTTATATATCTTAACACATTACTTTTACATTTATCTAACATTAGTTAATAGCTTTATCTATAATTATTATTCTTATATTATATATTCTACATATTTATCATTTGTTTTCTTGAGGTCTCTTACAAGTTAATTTCCTATCTCATTTCTTATTTCTGTTTGTTATCCAATCATACCATTTGTTCCAAATTAAAAAATAGTCAGAGTCTTCTTTTTCTTTCAATTTCAATGTAAGCATATTCATTTCAGCACTTTCTGTTATTTTTTTTGTTGTATCAGTTCTTCACTAGCAATATTTTCCACACTTGTGCGTAGGCTATTCTGGAGCTGTTAAGATATGTAACATTAAATATTTTACTTTTTTTGGAATTCAGTCATTAATAATTCCTAAGAGAAAAATTTCTGGTCTGAGTTCAATTTGATAGCCAGTGATCTCCTGTAGCCAATTTTTGATTTGGAACCAGAATGTCCTGGTCTCGGGGCATAACCACCACATATGGTAAAATGTACTGTCAACTTTTTTGCATTTCCAACATATTGGACTTAATTTGGGGTATATTTTTATATATATACCCAGTACAGGAATATTTTAAATGTATTTTATTTAATCCAATTTAGCCACTACCCATCTCCCTCACAGTACAAATAAATACATATACAATAAGCTTATTTTTATTTTATTATTTTATTTATTATTTTGTACAATGGCATTACTTGTTATGGGATCCTGGGTGGCTCCCTAAGGTGCTCGGGTGAATTTTTGGAGTTTTACATACTCCCGAGTCAAAGGTGTAATCTTCTCTTTTCTGACATTTCCAACTACAGGTAGTCCTGGACTTATGACCACAATTGATCCCAAGATATCTGTTGCAAAGTGAGACATTTGTCAAATGATTCTTGCCCCATTTTACGACCTTCCATGCCCCAATTGATAAGTGAGTCACTGCAGTGCTTAAGCTAGTCACACAGTTAAGTGAATCTGGCTTCCCCATTGCTTGTCAGAAGGTTGCAAAACATGAGCTCAGGACACTGAACTGTTGTAAGTACATGTCAGTTGCCAAGCATCTTCATTTTGATGACGTGATCGTGGAGATGCCATAATGGTTGTAATCAGTGGTGGGATCAGAGGGGGTATTCAGCCGGTTTGGACCAGTTCTGGAGAACTGGTAGCGGAAATTGTGAGTAGTTCAGAGAACCGGCAAATACCACTTCTGACTGGCCCCGCCCCCATTCTCTGCCTCCCGAGTCCCAGCTGATTGGCTGTGTCTTCTTTGGTTGCCCTGCACAGAAGAATGGAGCTGGAAAGCAGGTTAGTAAGCAAGAATGGAGCTGGAAAGCAGGTTAGAAGGGGGATTTTGCAGTAACCTTCCCCTGCCATGCCCACCAAGCCACACCCACCAAGCCACCCACAGAACTGGTAGTAAAAATTTTTGAATCCCACCACTGTGTGGGATGCTGCCAGTTTGCACCGGTTCTAGAGAACTGGTAGTTGGCCCCATGCCGTTTCCTGTCCTATATTTCCTTGTTTTTTTGCTCAGCTGATTCGCACGGCAATCAGCTGTTTTACTCACCAGCTCTGGCATAGAAGGTAAGTTTTTAAGCTTAAAATGGATGGTTTTTGAACACTGCAGCACAAAACGGTCTCTCATAGAACCAGTAGTAAAAAAAATGTTGAATCCCACCATTGGTTGTAATTGTGAAAAACAGTCTTAAGTCACTTTTTTAGTGCCATTGTAACTTTGAACAGTCACTAAATGAACCGTGGTAAGTCAAACTGAATTTTTGTTTCTCAAGCTCTCTTCTTTAAAGCATCTTCATGTTTACATTCTCTAATCCAGTGATGGCTAAGCACACTTGTGTGCACATGCATACCTGTACCCATAATGCAATGCACATGCGAACCTCCCATGCTCCCTCTATCCCCCTGCACATGCGTCCACAACCCCTCCGTACTCCCCACTTCCCTGTGCATGTGCACGTGTCCCCCCGTGCTACCCCGTCCCCTGTGCATATGCGTGTGACCCTCCTGTGCTCCCTGCAGCCCTGTGCATGCGCACGCATCTCCTGCATGCACCCTGCCCCCTGCGCATGCGTGGCAGATACCCAAAAATCAGCTGGCTGGCAGGAGGCGTGTGCATGCGCAGTGGAACTGAGCTGGGGTGACAGCTCGCATGCCGGTAGAGATGGCTCTGCATGCCACTTCTGGCACACATACCATAGGCTCATCATCACGACTCTAATCCAGTGGTGGTATTCTACTGGTTCAGCCCAGTTCTGCCGAGCCAGTAGCAGCGATGAGCAGCAGAGACTGAACTGGTTGTCTCCGCCGCTCTGCTGTTGGGCCCACCTGCCCGCCTGGGCTCCCATACCCACCTTTATCCTCTGAATTTGAAGTGCAGCTGCTTTCCACGGCACAGAAGAGTGCCGCGCGGCAGCTGCTGAAGTGACCGGGATCAGGCAGGCTTGCAGGAGGTGAGTTAGAACGCCTTTGCACCTGTGCAAATGCCTCTGCGCCTGTGCAAAGTGTGTGTTTGGTGTGCGTGCACACGCAAAGTGTGTGCACCCGCGCAAAGCGTGCCCACCAAACCACACCCACCGAACCGGTGGTAAAAATATTTGAATCCCACCACTGCTCTAATCCCTGTTCACTTGTTACTAACAAAAGCTTGACAATTTCAGCATATTTATGTAAGCGGATTTCATGCGTTTTCCCGTCCTTATTGCCTCCAGCCCAAAAATATACAGAGGCTAGTCCTGGGCTTACAACAGTTTGTTCAAAGTTACAACGGCACTGAAAAAAGCAACTTATGACCATTTCTCACACTTATGACCGTGCCCATGTGACTTACATTCGGATGCTTGACAACTGACTCATATTTATGACGTTCACAGCTTCCCAGGGCCATGTGGTCCCTTTTCACGACCTTGATGAGGAAGCCAGATTCACTTAACACCTGCAGGGTTCATTTAACAAAGGTGGCAAGAAAAGTCATAAAATGGGGGCAAAACTCACTGAACAAATGTCTCACTTAGCGCCATAATTGTTGGGCTTGATTGTGATTGTATGTTGAGGACTGTCTGTATCCAATCATTGACAAACCACCAAAGCACAAGAAAATATACCACAATCGTTAGAATCCAATATTGCCCGCTGGTGTCAAAATTAGAAAACACTTGTTAGGGGTGCCGAACCCCATTAGTGTAGATTCTTGCAATCTAGAACTTTAACATATTGGCCTTTTCTTGAGTGAGTACACAAATAAAAAAGGGGTTGAGGCCCTAGAAAGAGTGCAGAAAAGAGCCACAAAGATGATGCTAAATCATATGATGAATAGCTAAGGGAACAAGGCAGGTTTGCCTTAGGAAAGAGAGGAGAGGAAGAGAAGGAGAGGAGAGGAGAAGAGAAGGAAAAGTAGAAACAGAACAGAACTAGAAGAGAAGCAGAAATGGAACGGAATAGAATGAAGAATGGAATAGAATGGGATAGAGGAGAAGAGAAGGCAGAAACTGAACAACTAGAAGAGAAAACAATAGAATGAAGAATGGGATGGAATAGGATAGAATAGAATGGAATAGAGGAGAAGAGAAGAGAAGGAAAAGTAGAAACTGAACAGAACTAGAAGAAAACAACAATAGAATGAAGAATGAAATGGAATAGAGGAGAAGAGAAGAGAAGGAAAGGTAGAAACCAAACATCTAGAAGAGAAACAGGAACAGAACAGAAGAAGAAGAATGGAATGAATGGAATAGAGAAGAGAAGAGGAGGACTAGGGAAGACATGAAAGCAGTTTCCAATATTTGAAGGGCTGTGGTAAGGAAAAGGGCCTTGATTTATTCCCCAAACCACCTGAGGACAGGACAAGAAGGAACAGGTGGAAACTTACCAGAGAAAGATCCAACCTGGAAATTTCCTGACGGCGTGAACTATTAATTAATGGAACAACTTGCCTCCTGGAATTGTGGATGCTCTATCACTAGAGGTTACAAGAAAAGATCAGATGATCGTGGTTTGAGGACTCCTGCCTCCTCTGGCAAGCGGGTTGGATTAGAAGACCTCCAAAGTCCCTTCAAGCCCTATGAGTCTATCATCCTATACTTCTAGTATTTTCGTAACCTCTATCAAATTCTCCTTTCTCAAAATCCCAGGATTTTTTGGATTTTTTGGATTTTTTTCTTCGTAGAACTCAGTTGATACTTATCCTGACCACCAGGGGGCACCATGTCATCAGTTTCAGCCTGGAAACCCTTAGACACAGGGAAGAGGACGGTTATTTTGTGCTGGGTGGGGAATTCTGGGGGGATTGAAGTCCATCCATCTTGAAAGTTGTCAGGGTTAAGAAACACTGTTTGGTGGGACTCAACAAATTGGAAGTCATATAGATGTGGTGGCTCAGTGGCTAAGACGCTGAGCTTGTCGATCGGAAAGTTCGGCACTTCGGAGGTTCAAATCCCCAGCGCTGCATAACAGAGTGAGTTCCCGTTCCTTGTCCCAGCTTCTTCCAACCTAGCAGTTCGAAAGCATGTAAAAAATACAAGTGGAAAAACAGGGATTCCTTTGGTGGGAAGGGAACAGCGTTCTGTGGGCATTCGGCGTTTAGTCATGCTAGCCATATGACCATGGAGATGTGTCCGGACAGCACTGGCTCTTCAGCTTTGTAACGGAGATGAGCACCACCCCCTAGATCTGGACACGACTAGCACGTATGTGCAAGGAGGGGAACCTTTACCTTTAGCTATAGACCTCTGCAGTTGGATGACTGCAAGCAACACATTAGCATTTTAGGAGCTGTCCAAGTGCTGAAGCTCAGCCATTTGCACAAAGGACCCCAATGGCTGATGAGTACCTTCCTTTAAGTTCTCGAAGCGCAGACATTCAACGTGCTACATCATATCTGTTAGTGTGATTCTTGTCCCATCTTTATTATTTTAACAGAACAACAGAGTTGGAAGGGACCTCGGAGGTCATCTAGTCCAACCCCCTGCTCAAGCAGGAGACTCTATCCCATTTTTGACAAATGGTTACCCAATCCCTTTTTTTAAAGCCTCACAATGTTGGAGCACCCACAACTTCTGATGTCAAGCTGTTCCACTGGTGAATAGTTCTCACCGCCAGGAAATTTCTCCTTTGTTCCAGGAGGTCGCGTCTCTCCTTGATTAGTTTCTATCCTTTGCTTCTTGTCCTGTCTCCTGGTGCTTTGAAAAGTAGGTTGACCTCCTCTTCTTAGTGTCTGCCCCTCAAATACTAGAGTACTGCTATCATGTCATCCCTGGTCCTTCTTTTCATTAAACTAGACGTATCCAATTCCTGCAAACATTCGTACATTTTAGCCTTCAGGGCCCACCCCCAACCATCTTTGTCAATCTTTTCTGCACTCTATCCAGAGTCTCAACATCATTTTTATATTGTGGTGACCAAAACTTGATGCAATATTCCAAGTGTGGCCTTACCAAGGCATTATAAAGCAGTAGTCTCACTTCTCGTGATCTTGATTCTATCCCTCTATTTATTCAGCCTAGGATTGCGTTGGGTTTTTTTGGCTGCTGCCACACAACTGCTGGCTCATATTTAAGGGATTGTCCAATAGGACTCCCAAGATCCCTCTCACAGTTACTACTATTGAGCCAGGTTTCACCTATCTTACAGCTGCACATTTGGTGAAACGCTACTTTTTTCTACACTGAATTTTATTTTGTTAGGGCACATTGTTCAAGTCTGTTGACGTCCATCTGCATTTTGAGCCTATCTTCTGGGGTGTTGGCTATTCCTGTTAGTTTGGTGTCCTCTGCAAATTTGATGAGTTTTCCTTCTGTTCCCTCATCTACATCATTTATGAAAATATGAGAATAACAGATAACAGATCGATAACAGATAATTGGAAGGGACCTTATAGGTCATCTAGTCCAACCCCTGCGCCCAAGGGGGAGACCCTACACCATTTCTGACAAATGGCAGTCCAATCTCTTCTTGAAGGTTTCAAGTGATGGCGCTCCCACAACTTCCGAGGGCAACTTCTGTTCCAATGGTTGATTGTTCTCACTATCACAAAGTTTCTCCTTATTTCCAGGTTGAATCTCTCCTTGTTCAGTTTCTATCCATTGTTCCTTGTCTGGCCTTCTGGTGCTTTGGAGAATAGCTTGACCTCTTCCTCTCTGTGGCAGCCCCTCAACTATTGGAAGACTGTTCTCTGTCTCCCCTGGTCCTTCTCTTCACTAGACTAGCTAAGCCAAGTTCCAGTAACCCTTCTTCGTATGTTTTAGTCTCCAGTCCCCTAATCCTCCTGGTTGCTCTTCTCTGTACTTTTTCTAGAGCCTCAACATCTTTTTTTATAATGTGGTGACCAGAACTGGATGCAGTAAAATATAACTGGTTAACTTATGCATCTTCCACCTCCTATTTTCTGTTCTGACCTAAGCTTCCCAAAAGCACCATGCCGACTCCCCATAAAATCAGTTTTATTTAGTCTACAGTGAATTCCTCTCCAGCAAAGTCCCTGCAAACAGTCTTTCAAGAGATTTCACAACTACAGACCTTTTATCAGGCTGGGAGAGTTGCCAGGCTGATATCTTTCAGATGCCACACTATAGCAGACAAGAATTGGCAAGAATTGGCAGATCTGCACCCTAATGAATTGAACTAATTGTGTCCTGCAAACACCACTCCCCTTTCACTCCTCTTTAGTCCCTATGGGAGGGGCCATTCATTGTCTACCTGTGCCTTTACTCCCACATTGACCCTTGTTCCTTAACTGTTCCCTTCTTCTGGCAGCTCTGCGCATGTGCACACTGTGAACAGGCTCCAGCTGTTCTTCTGCCTCACTGATCTCCTACTCCGAAGGCAGCTGATAACTGTTGGACGGCCCTGGCCCCAACTCTCCCCAACCTCCTCACTGTCTGAATCTGCTTCCAGCTCCAATGGCCGCTGGTGAGCCACAACATTTTCCCCACAATAACCATCCTATGAGGGGATTTGGCCTGAGAAAGAGTGACCGGCCAAGAGTCACCCAGCTGACTTTCATGACTAAAGGCGGGACTAGAATTCACAGTCTCCTGGATTCAAGTCCAGCAGCTTACCCACTACACCAAATTGGCTCTCTACCTACACCCTAGTTGAGAAGGGTAATTTCACCAGTTCCAACCCTAAAAAAATTGGTTTGGTGAATCTAAATGCCAGCTGTTCTGACACAGGCTTCCCCAACAGCACAAAGCTAAATCCTTGTCCCGATAAACTCCTTTTATTTAATTTACAGTGAATTCCTCTCCAGCAAAGTCCCAGCCAACAGTCTTTCAAGAGGTTTCCCAATTACAGACCTTTATCAGGCTTGGAGAGTTGCCAGGCCAATATCTTTCAGATGCCACACTGTAGAAGACAATTCTTGGCAAGAATGCAGGGACAGATCTTCACCTAAACAAGCTAATTGTCTCTGGCAAAACCCCACTCAACTTTCTTCTTTTATTCCCTGCAGGGGGGTGGCATTCACAGTCCACCTGTGGCTTCTTTACTCCCAAGTCGATCCTTGTTCTTAGCTGTTCCCTTCTTCTGGCAGCTCTGTGCATGTGCACACTGGGAACAGGCTCCAGCTGTTCTTCTGCCTCACTGATGTCTGACACGAAGGTAGCTGATAACTGTCAAACGGCCTGGCCCCATCTCTGCTTCTGATGCAGAGCCCTTGTCAGAGCCTTCCACAGACTCCAGGACTGGCTCATGTTGCTCCCCAACCTTATCAGTGTCTGAATCTGCCGCCAGCTCCACTGGCTGCTGACGGACCACAACACCAGCTGCCCCAAACAAGGTTTCCTTTAAAGAGATGTGCTCTCTGGCAGAAGGGCGTTGACAGCATGCATTAAATTAGAGCCTCACCATTCAAGCTCCTAATGTAAGATGGAATTAGAAATCAGAAACTGGTTATTCTTCTCTGAATTCACTTGCAGAATACAAAAAAAACCCATTAATGATTTTTCGTGAGGCTCAGAGCACTCTGCTTCCAGTGGAGTAAAAAAAAAGTCTCCTTCTGCTGGGACACTGGTCTGGCTTTTAATTGAATTTTGATGAGATGATGGATGCGGTATTTTATTCCAAGTCTATATACTACATTAACAAGAATGTCTGTTTGGTTTTTCTCTTGGAAACTAAACTTGGGAGGAGTTGCTGCTTATTCTCTCATTCAAAAGGTTGTTAGCTGCATCAATTAAAAACTTGCTCACAAGGTTTTTTTTTAATTGTGTAATCTTTTTATTATTATTATTATTATATATGCGTGTGTATGTTCCCACATAACTCTGGAATGCCTTAAGCAATTTCAACCAAACTTGGTACACAGATTACTTACTCTCTGGAAACAAATACTGTGGGGGTAAGACACCCCTAACACCCCTTGGTATGTATGTTCTTAAGGTACAGCCTGTTGTGCCCTCAAATGGCTTCTACCGTACTACTTTAAAATGGCTTCTACTGTACAGCGCTGTGAAGTTGCCATAGTAACGGCTTCACAGTACTCCACAAGGGGCTCTCTCTGGTAATGGGGAAAATCCAACATTACAAATTATCAGGGCTTTTCCTGTGTAATACACCTTTGGGGCAACACCACAGGTGTGCTGCTACTGATTTGCACTGGTTCAGGCGAACTGGATGTTCATTTTACATCTGGTTCGCCGAACCAGTAGTGGCAACGACTGGCTGACCCCACTCACCACACCTCACCCCTCCCAGGAGGCTCCACATAGTCCATTTTGGATCCCAGGTAAGTGCAGGGCCTGCGCGGAGGCTCGGGGAGGACAATAAATGGGCATCCTGGAGGCTCTGGAAGGCTGGAAACTGGCCCATTTCCGTCCCCCAGGGAGGCCATTTTTGCCCTCCTGGAGGCTTGAGGAAAGCCTCTGGAGCTCAGGGAGGGCAAAAAATGGGCCTCCCGGAAGTTCAGGAAGACCATTTCTGGCCTCCACAGATCCTCTGGAGCCCAGGGAGGCCATTTTTGGCCTCCTGGAGGCTCAAGGAAAGCCTCCAGAGCCTGGGAAGGCTGAAAACAATCCCTTCACCATAGTGCAGGAGGCTGACTAGGCCACGCCCACCCAGCAACCAGGCAGAGAACTGGTTGCTAAATTTTTTGAAGCCCACCCCTGGGCAACATCTCTCTTTCCCACTGGGTGGAAGGAACCATGTGGAAATCTAGCCTCCACCAACACGGTGCTAGAAGGCAGAAGAGTTTCAAGATAATTCTGACCTAAATGGATGCTTTTGGAGGACGCCGACTGGCAAGGATTTGCTGACATGCCAAAAAGATGGCAAAGCCCTGTTCCAAACACTGTTTGAGTGCCAATTCAGAGATAGCATTTCTGTGGGCATGAAGCCTAAATGACATTGCTGGAAATAAGTAACCCATCCAGGGAATGAGGCAGGGGTGGTCTTCAAAAAATTCAGCAACCAGTTCTCTGCCCCGTTGCTGGATGGGCATGGCCATGGTGGGCCTGGCCTAGTCGACCTCCTGCACCAAGGTAAGTGGCCGTTATTGCCCTTCCTGGGTTCTGGAGGCTTTCCTTGAGCTTCCGGGAGGATGAAAATGGGCTCCCCGTGCTCCGGAGGCCCTCTGGAGACTGAAAAAAAACCCGTTTCTGACCTTCCAGAACCACCGGGAGGCCCATTTTGGATACCAGGTAAGTGCAGGGCCCATCCTCCCCATGCCTCCATGCGGGCCCTGTACTTACGTGGCATTTAAAATGGGCCGCGTGGGGACTCCTGAGATGGGCAGGGACGGGTGTCAACTCGTAAAATATTTCTATGGAGTTGCCAACAGAAAGGGAGAGGGAAAGGGGTTTGAAAGAGCAGTGCAGCAGTTTGGAAATCGAAAGTGCATTCCATACATAGTTTTTCAAAGATAGTAACTAGGTGACTGAAGTTTCTGCCGCGCAAAATTCTAACTGGAGAACATGATTGATGATGCTTGGCTATGGATGTGTCCCATTGGAGAATACGGATACACCCGGGGGGGGGGAAACCAGGGTCAAGGGTAACAATGAATAATGTGAGTCAGGGTTGGCTACACCCAGGCAGTGCCGGCATGTTTACTCCTAATAAATCTTCTTTAAGTTTTAAAAATTCGGCTAAAGACTCATGGTTTAAATGGGGGTAACTGCCGGAATCCTGACAATGGGTGGCTGGGGCCAGCCAGAGGTGGGATTTACCGGTTTGCTGAACTGGCAATTAAAAATGATAAAATTAGCTACCGGTTCATCTGAACCAGGGCGAACCAGTAGCCGCCCACCCATGGAATGAGGGTGGATGGTGCAGCAGGACCCTGTATCCTCGTAGAGACAACTCCACACACATAGTTGCCAACTTACAATCATTTGTTTTGTGAATGTTTGAAGTTGTGATGGCGCTGGGGAAATGAGACTTATGACTGCTCCTCGGACTCCTTGCACTTACAAACTGTTGTGGCATTCCTCTAGCCACGCGATCAGAATTCGGGCGCTGGGCAACGTAGCGGTAATCCTGGACTTTTGACCACAATCGAGCCCAACATTTCTATTGGTAAGTGAGACATTTCTTCAGTGAATGATGCTCTGTTTTACGACCTATCTTGTCATCATTGTTCAGTGAATCCCTGCAGTTGCTAAGTTAGTAACTTGGTTGTTAAGCGAATTTGGCTCCCCTGTGGATTTAACTTGTCGGAAGGGCGCAAAAGGGGAATGCACTCACCCCGGGGGATACTGCAACCATCATATATATGAGTCCATTGCCAAGTGGCTCGAATTTTGATCACGGGGCCGTAGAGATGTTGTGTCATGCCCCTGTTGGAGTCTGATTCTGGGGGCGGGGTCAAACAGCTAACAGGGAGTGGGAGTGTGGCTCCGGTGGCTGTGGAAGAAACTGGGGAAGGGCACAGTCTGGCTGGGCATTCAGAGGAAGACCCAGGCACACCCCCTCTTCATCCTAGGGCATGCAGGGAGGAACGGATAAGGGAGCAACGTGGCTTACGGGGGAGAAAAGGGCCCTGATTCCCTTCATTAGCTGCAGCTGGGGAAACAGGATAAAGAGGGAGTTTGTGCACAGAACCTTTCTGGAAGCAAAGAGTGCATTATCTTTATTTGTCAAGTCTTATCTGGGTTCCGAAGTCCTCCCAACTGTGTGTGTTTCGTTATCTTTTGAATTCTGCAATTCCTTATCCTGCCCTGTCTCATTAATTGCTGCAGCGTGGTTTGTTTTGGGTTTTATTTATAATTTATATGTAGTTTGGGTTCAGACTGAATTTCTTCCCTTTCAAGACTGTTCTTGGGAGAGTTTTTTTCTCTCCAGCCAATGATAACTGGACATTGGAGGCCAAGTTGGATGAATCAATGGGACTTTACCTACTTTTGTGACTTCGTTGCTTTTGTGCCATGCCCCTTTGGGTCATCACATGCTGCAATGGTTGTAAGTGTGAAAAACGGTCAGCAGTTCCTTTTCCCAGCACTGTTGTAACTTTGAGCAAGTGAACCTCTGTACGAGGACTACCTGTGTTTACAACAATTGCAGCTTCCCGGGGTCATGTGACACCATTTGTGACCTTCCCAGTTGGCTTCTTATCAGCACAATCAATGCGGGAAGCTGCATTCCCTTAGTGACCAGATGATTTGCTTAACAACCATAAGGAAAAAAAGGCCCTAAAATCCGACGTGATTCACTTAACTGTCTTGCTCAGGGATGGAAATTCTGCTCCAAAAAAGGCAAAATGGCAGCCAAGTGTGATTTCCACTAGGTCTGTAATGGCGAACCTATGGCACGCGTGCCACAAGTGGCACACAGAGCCATTTGTGCTGGCACGCGAGCTGCAGGCAAACTTACCTCAGCCTTCCATCTTCTCGGGGTAGGTAAATTGAGGACCCAAGATTGTTGGGGGCAATTAGCTGACTTTGTAAAAATGCCGCTTAGTAATAAGCAGGCATATACAATGGAATGAAGGCTATTGCTGAGCACACTGGGTTGTATCCCAAAAATGGTAAGCCCCCCTGAGTCTCCGGAGAAGGGTGGCATATAAATGTAATTTAAAAAAAAACCTTACCTCACTGCGCATGTGCTTGCCTCACAGCTGATTTTTTTTCGGTTGGTTTGAGTCCTTTTTTCGGCCTCCCAGAAGCTTGGAAAAAGCCTCTGAAAGGCTTTTCAGGATGAATTATAGGCCCATTTCGTCACTTCCTGTAATACTGGAAGTGACAAAGCAAGCCTATAATTCGTCCTGAAAAGCCTTGCAGAGGTTTTTTCCAAGCTTCTGGGAGGCCGAAAAAGGACTCAAACCAACCGAAAAATCAGCTGTGAGGAGCAGTGCAGGAAAGGGGGTGGAGGGAGGAGCGGGGATTACGCACACATGTGCAGGGGTGGGGGTGAGGCATGCACATTGCATTCTGGGTGCTGGCATGTGAGTGCATGCGTGCGCTGGTGTATGTGTAATTTTTGGCACAGGAGCCCAAAAAGGTCAGCTACCACTGCTCTAGGTCCATGATGGCGAACCTAAGGCACGCGTGCCAGAATTGAAATGTAAGTCATTTCTGCCATCATGGGAGCCGTCACCTGGAACAGATCCACTGCGCATGCACGCGCACCTCCCGCCAGCCAGATGATTGTTAGGTATCTGTCGTACATGCGCGGGGGGCTGGCCATGCATGGGAGATGCATGTGCAGAGCTGCTGGCGCATGGGCAGGTCATGCACAAATGCACACAGGCATGCAGCGTAGGGTGTCATACATGCGCAGAGATGCATGGTGTGCATGCGCGCACTTTCAGCATGTGACAATGAAAAGGTCAGCCATCACTGCCCTAGGGGATAATTTATCTATTTAATCCTGTAAAAAAAGAAATGTTCAGGCAGGAATTCAATTAGACCAAGAGAACCATACGGGCCTGTATTTCCTTTTCCTTTTTATTATCAACAACCAGTTAATGGTACACTTTTGTAAAACTATATGCACATGTAGAAATATTTCCCCTTTTAAATAGAAGCATTCATTTTTAACCACATATAAATAAACCGGAGTTCCTGAAACATAATTTATGACAGCTAAATGCTCACAAAGAGATCTGGGAAAGAAAAAAAGAGAGAGAGAGAAATTAAAAACCAATTCAAATCCAAAATGCAAAAAAAAAAAGGATAATTGATAAAAACCTCATATTTTTCCATAAAGACACGCCATTTAAGACTACAAGGAGAGGGAAAAAAACCTTATTTATACGTCTAATTCGAGTAGACAAGTTTGTATCGATATTAACACTATACAACTGAGTCACAGAACACCGTGGTGGAAAGACACCGAAAGGATGTTGGAAAGCATACCGGTGGACAGAACGAATCTCTAGGGTTTTGTGCCTTTGAAAAGAAAAGAATTTTAAAAACCTTCCAGGGGTGGGGTGGGGTGGGGTGGGCTTAAAAACCGTGTGGACGATGTCATCGCCGTCTTCAGAACGGAGACCAACCCATTCCCCGGGAAAGGAACGCGCTGCGCTGAGACCATTTGGGACAGAGAGTTGGGGTGCCTTGTGTAAACAGCTCCCTGCCTATTAGAAATACACCGTTTGGGTTGGCTGCCAGAAATGGCCATAGGAAGAGGACATGATTTAAAAATAAAATAAAACAAAAATTAAAAAAGAAACACCACCAAGCTAATCAATCAAAGCAATACCATGTTTCCCCAAAAATAAGGCCATCTTATATATTTTTTGCCACCAAAAAAAAGGCACAAGGTCTTATTTTGGGGGGATGCCATCCACTGACTAACCTCACTTGTGTGCGTCACCCCTGGTCTCCTTTTTGCTGTCAGAGGCCTTCAGGAACTTCTTCTTTTGCAGCCAGCAAGGCTTTCCTGAAGGCCTCTGCAGCTGATAAGAGAGCTCAGGATCAATCCAAAGCTTTGTTACCAGCTCCAGAGGCCTTCAGGAAAGCCTGGCCAGCCTTGCTGGCTGCAGAAGAAATGGGCCAGCAAGGCTGGTGTCTGGGTGTGCGAGGCCTGGCTACAACCATCGAAAGGTAAGTAGTAGGGCAGCATCCCTACCCTAGCTTAATTTTTACCCATCGATCTTAATTAGGGCTTATTTTGGGGGTAGGGCTTATATTGGGCGCACGTGTAGAAATCAAGCCAGGACTTACTTTGGGGTAGGTCGTATTTTCAGGGAAATGGTAATAACACGATTTTCTTCTTAATGGTCAGGACCAATTCACTTTTGGGGGGGGGAGTTCGGAAGGTTTCAAAAGATGCTCCATGGTGGCAATTTTTCTATGCGGTGTGCTTCTATGGCTGAATATGGATTCTTTGGCACCATGGAAGTGCGCAGGTCATGGAAAAGTCCCACCCTGGTGGCCTTGTTTCTTCAGTGCTTAGGGCCCCCCTCTAAATTAAGACTCTTCAAGCTCAGCCACTTTAAGACCTGTGGACTTTGACTCCCAGAATTCCTGGCCGGCAGAGGAATTCTGGGAGTTGAAGTCCACATGTCTTAAAGTGGCCAAGCTTGGAGACTCCTATCATCAATCTGTGGACTTCAACTCCCAGAATTCTTCAGCCACCATGGCTGGCTGAGGAGACCCCTACTATAAATCACCACCTGTTGATTTCACCTGCCAGAATTCTTCAACCACCATGGCTGCCTGAGGAATTCTGGGAGTTGAAGTCATCAAGTGGCCAAGTTTGCAGACCCCTACTATAAATCACCACCTGTGGACTTCTCCCAGTAAATCAAAGAACCGTCTAGATTGGGGTCTCCAACCTTGGTAACTTTAAGCCTGGCAGACTTCAAGTCTCAGAATTCCCCAGCCAGCTGGCTGGGGAATTCTGGGAGTTGAAGTCCACCAGGTTTAAAGTTGCCAAGGTTGGAGACTCCTGTTCTAGTCAACCTAGACATCCTCAAACTTCAAGTCCTGGGCTTTTCCCGCCGCAAGGGATGGGGTCCCTTTTGGTAACATCAACTGGTCCTCACCATGTGCCAGGAAGATGTCATTTACATCCCCAAATACGGCCACAGCTGCAACCAGGTGATGCCATAACGGGCTACCCATCCCATGCATGGAACAGGAGACTGTCCTATGAAAAATGGGCCATCTTTGCATCCCCGGGGAGGCGAGTTCCTTCCCGGATGTAAACCCTGCGAAGGAGCCTTGTTTGAAACTTGAGCCGGGAAAGCCACTAGGGGGCAGCAAACCACAGTGGTTGGGTTGTCCTGAGGCTGCCCTCTAGTGGCCAGGCCTGGAAGTGCAGCCCAGAATCATTACAGGGAGTCCTTGACTGAACGACGGTTCGTTTAGCGACCATCCAGAGGTGCAACGGCACTGAAAAAAATGCGCCTTAGCACCATTGTTCATAGTTACGACCTTTGCAGCATATTTCCCTTTGGATCGAAATTCAGATGCTTGGCAGGCAAGCGATTCGTATTTAGGACTGTTGCTGCGTCCCAAAGTTGCATGATCCGCTTCTGTGACCTTCTGACCAGTGGGGGGAGCCGGATTCACTTAACAAGCAGGTTATCGGCCTTTCAATTGCAGTGACTCACTTAACGATGGTGGCAAGAAAAGTCATAAAATGGAGGTGGGGGGCCCCAAACGCTCCCTTAAGCCATGTCTCACTTAAGGACAGAAATTGTGGCCTCTGTTGTGGCCGTAAGTCAAGGACTATCTGTACTAATAGAAGATTTGTAGCTCAGGGTTGAACCATTGGGGATCCTTGGCGCTCTCTGAGCTGGGTGGTTTTCTTACAGAAAAGTAAGAAATCGGACAGGGTGTTTTCTGGATCCAATGCTCTTTTCCTCATCAGGGTTTGGCACAGCTCTCCTGCAGCCCTCAAGAACTGATGACATTACCTAGTTGGATAGCGAAATGTCTCTGAGGAAACCGCCAAGCCCAAGAGAGTGCCCGAGGATCCTGCAGAATTGACCCCGCACCCCCAAGTGTGCAAAGGGAAATGGTCGGTGCCTGATCAATCCCCTCCCCCAAGGGGGGGACACTGGGCCACTAAATGTGACCCCCTTCCCTATGGGGGTGGGGGTGGGGTGAAGCCCTTGGCTTGGTGGAAGGAGAAATGGCCCCATTGGGCAGAGGAGGGGGGACGGGTGGTCCTAGGTGGGGGAGGCTGGATGGGGGAGGGAGGGACGAGGGGGTTACTTTGCAAAAGTTGGGCGGCTTGTGGCTTTCACTTTTTGTGAGAGAGATGGAGACAGAGAGAGGGAAACAGAGAGACAGAGAGATAGACAGAGAGAGACAGAGATTGAGAGAGAGACAGAGACATACACAGAGAGAGATTGAGAGACAGAGAGACAGACAGAGACAGAGATATTGAGAGAGAGACAAAGACAGAGATATTGAGAGACAGAGAGAGAGACAGACAGAGACAGACAGAGTCAGAGAGACAGAGAGAGACAGGGAGACAGAGAGATAGGCAGAGAGAGACAGAGATATTGAGAGACAGGGAGACAGAGATTGAGAGAGAGAGACAGAGAGAGACAGAGAGAGAGACAGAGAGATTGAGAGAGAGACAGAGACAGAGATATTGAGAGAGACGGGAGACAGAGAGAGACATATTGAGAAAGACAGAGAGAGAGAGAGACAGAGACAGAGATACAGATATTGAGAGAGAGACAGAGAAAGAGATATTGAGAGAGAGAGACAGGGAGACAGAGAGAGACATTGAGAGAGGCACAGAGAGAGACAGAGAGACAGAGAGATATTGAGAGAGAAGGAGACAGAGACAGAGACATTGAGAGAGAGAGAGACAGACAGACAGACAGACAGACAGACAGACAGACAGACAGACAGACAGACAGACAGACAGACAAAGAGACAAAGAGAGAGAGAAAGAGACAGACAGAGACAGAGAAGGAGGGAGCCATCAGGGGAAGCCGGGGACGGAGCCCACGGGCCACGTGTGGCCGGGCGCCCGGCGCAGCGCGAGTCCCAGGGGGACACCCAAACTGGACGAGACGGGGACGCTGGCCCCAGTGCCCTCCCCTCAAAACATGCCGCCCTTCACCAAAGTGCCTTTGGCGCCGTTGGGTCTCTGCAAAGAGGAGAGGACGCTGGCGAAGGGCCCGCCTAAGGAATCCGGGATGGAAGCGATGGAGCCCGGACCCCCAGCCCAGCCCTGCCCGGGACCCGCTGCGGCCAAGCCGGGGGGCGCCGCGCCCTTGTTCCCTTCCGACCCGGGCCCAACGGCTCCGGCGCCGCCTTGAGCCCCGGCAGGGCTGGGCCCGCCGCCTCCGCAGCTGGGCGCCGGGTTGGGGTTCGGTCCCGGGCCGCCGGTACTGTCCGGGTCGGTGCTCTTGGCTTCTTTGCTCTCATCGTCCCGGGACGGGTCGGATTTCTTGCCGGACGAGCCGTTCTTGGCCGCCGCCGCTGCCGCCGCCGCCGCCCGTTCCTGCTTGCGAAATTTGGCCCGCCGGTTCTGGAACCAGACCTGAAACCAGAAAGACGAAAAAAAGAGACCGCCGGCCCGGTTAAATCCAGCCGAACCCCGGCTTCTTTCCAGCCCCACCTCTCCGACCCGCTCCCTGCCCGTCGGGAAGGAGCCAAGACGCGTGTCTGGCAGCCCGTTCCGACAACGCCTTTTCTTCCCAGTTCAAGTTTCTCCCTGCCTGCCGGGAAGGAGCCAAGACGCGTGTCGGACGCCCGCCTCCCCGTTCCGACAACGCCCTTTCTTCCCAGTTCGGGTTTCTCCCTGCCCGCCGGGAAGGAGCCAAGACGCGTGTCGGATGGCCCCCAGTTCCGACAACGCCCTTCCCAGTTCGGGTTTCTCTCTGCCCGCCAAAAGATGCAAAGACGCATTATCAGACGGCCTGTTCCGACAACGCCCTTTCTTCCCAGTTCGGGTTTCTGCCTGCCCGCCGTGAAGGAGCAAAGACGCGCGTCAGACGGCCGGATCCGACAACGCCCTTTCTTCCCAGTTCGGAGACGCGCACGACGTGAGGCTGGAAAAGCGGGTTCTGCTCCATGATCGGTTCTGGTGTGGGGTTGGGTGGGTTTAAAAGTGGGCTTCCTCTCTCTTTCCCAAGGATTAATTCGGCTTTATATCTCCTGTTTCATCCTTCAACGAATTAAATTAATTTCGATTTCGATTTGAAGCAGAATGGCAAGAATCCAAACGCCCCGTTTCCCATTCATCTAAACTGGATCCCGCAGCCAGCTAAAGTTATCCTAGATCCAGTCACTTCTCTGAAATATAAGTATATATGAGTATATAGGTTCTGCTCGAGCAGCGGGCTGGACTAGAAGACCTCCAAGGTCCCTATCAGCTCATTCCATTCCATTCTGTTCCATTCCTTATTCTATTCTATTGGATTCTATTGGATTCTAAACTTCATTCTATTCTATTTTATTCAATTCTATTTTAAACTTAATTCTATTCCATTCTATTCCTTATTCAATTCTATTCGATTCTAATCCTTATTCTATTCCCCTTCCATTCCATTCCATTCTTTATTCTATTTGATTTGGTTCGATTCAATTCAATTCCCATTCCTATTTCATTCCATTCTATTCTATTTGATTCTGTTCGATTCTAAATTTCATTCTATTCTATTTTAAACTTCATTCTATTCTATTCTATTCTATTCTATTCTATTCTATTCTTCTTCCATTCCATTCCATTCTATTCCTTATTCTATTCTATTCTATTTGATTTGATTCTAAACTTTATTCTTTTCTAATCTATTCTGTTTTAAACTTAATTCTATTCTGTTCCCATTGCTATTCCATTCTATTCCCTATTTGATTCTATTTGATTCTTTTCGATTCTAATCCTTATTCTATTCTTCTTCCATTCCATTCCATCCCATTCCTTATTCTATTTGATTCTATTTGATTCTAAATTTCATTCTATTCTATTTAAACTTCATTCTATTCTATTCTACTCTACTCTGTTCTACTCTATTCTGTTCTGTTCTGTTCTGTTTGTTCTCTTCATTCTTATTCTGTTCTATTCTGTTCTGTTCTATTCTACTCTACTGTACTCTACTCTACTCTACTCTACTCTACTTCTATTCCTTATTCTACTCTCTTCCTCTTCCTCTTCCATTCCATTCTATTTTCTAAATAGATTTCTCAACCAGACTCGGAAGTCCAACATAATTTCCTAGATTTCCAGGCATTTTTTGAATGAAATCTCAATGAATTTTGAACAAAATTTCAACAAATTGCAGCTGCCCCTGGAAGATGCTGGGTTGGTTTAAAAGCATGATTTAACTATCGCTGACCCCTTCCCTTCCCCACCCCACCCACCCTCCAAATCACCTTGAGAAATTGAAGGAGACAAAGAGCTATTTTTTAAAAAAGGAGGGGGGAATATCCCTGTGCTAAAACCGATCAGTAAATAAAGGAGATCATTGGGATTCCTTCTTTGTCACAAAATGTGCTTATGAATTCAAATAACTCCTTTCCAAAGATGACATGCTATTTTTTGGGCGTAGGAAAGAATCGATTACAGAATCTCGGTCTCTCGGAGTTTCCTGGAAATAAAAGCTCCCTGAATCCTTTGATGGATTAAAATTACACCAATTTAGAACTGTCCTCAGATAGAACGACCTCAAATTTATTTATTTAGATTTTTTTTAAAAAAATCCTACTTTTTATTCTTTCTATAAAGAACTCGGAGCAGCAGGGCTACCTAATGCTCCTTCCTCTTCCTTCTCTTTTTCCTCCTCCTCCTCTTCCTCTTCCTCCTCTTCCTCCTCCTCCTCCTCCTCCTCACCCTACAACCACAGCCCTGTGAGGTGGGCTGGGGTGAGAATGAAAAACTGGTCCAAACTCACCCAGCCAGCTCTTTTTAACCTAACCTCTTTGTCTGTCACTGTTGGAATGTTTTTCTGGAAAGTTTATTGAAGCAAAACAAACAGTACAACGGATATTATCCCAAAAGGGTTGTGTTTTTTTCCCTCCAAGAGTGCAGCTGGACTTTCTGGGGGTTTTTTCTCTCTTTTTCTCTTCTCATCCCAAAAACTTCTTCAGCTCTTCAGACAACTGTGGCCTGAATGACTGAGACATATAGCAGCATAGTGGGTAGATTTCTCACCGGCCAGCTGCACAAAACTTCAACGCAAAGTGATGTCATGAAACTCGTGACAACAATACAATTTCTTCTTCACTCTCCTGACCCTAACCTAATCTTATTTGGGGTGGGAGTGGAGGGGAATCTCCTGCCACTGTCCCCATTTAAATACTATAGGAAGGTATATTATAGGCATATAGTATTTAAATACTACATACCTATAGGGAGGTTTCTAATTTGGGTGATGAAACATGTGCAAGAAAACCACCAAGTCCAGAGAGCATCAAGGACTCCTCATGTCAACCTTGAGCTGCAAATATTTTATTACTAAATACTATCCGGTTAGGATTTTTTTAAAAAAAAATTCAGCCAATGATGGCCCATTCCCCTAATCGGAATGGTGGGCCTCTAACAGAACCTGCTTGGCTGCCCTCTTAGCACTATTAAGCCATTGGTACAAATCCAGTCACTCAACAGTGAGATGGGCAGCTCGTAAATTTAATAAATAAATAAATACAGGTAGTTCTCGTGACTCTGGGCACACTGAGAGTATATCTGCTGAACAAAACTCCGCACTGGCAACAGGAAAGGCATCTGGCCATGTAAAATGCTCTGCTAGCTCCATTCGGTTGTCCAGACGCCACCCCTGCAAGGGATTGTGGGGTCGTGAAATGATGGTGATGATGATGATGATGATGATAGGTAGTTCTCAACTTTCAATGGTTCCTTTAGTGAACCGTTCAAAATTACAATGGCACCGGAAAAAAGGGACAGCCATTTTTCCCCCTTACCACCGTTGCAGCATTCCTATGATCAGGTGATCAAACTTGAAAAGCTTCAGAGAAGTAAGTAAATAAATAAAAAACCAAGAATAAATTCCTGTAACCATAGAACATTGACGTACCTCACCCACTTCACTTTCTTCCCTATTTTGAATATCCAAATTGCTTCCTAAGAAACGAGTGACATCTCAACCCAAACCAGATGACAAGACTTGAAGTCAAGAATGGGGTTAAAAACGACATAAATGCTCCCGAAATATTAAGGTCAGCCCTTCCCAGAAAGACGCCGGTGGGCAATTTATAATTTAATCCCGGGATGGACAAAAAGCAGAATACCATTTAAAATAATCACAGAGGCAAAAGCGGGGCAAAATATTTCTGCAAAATAATCCCCCCCTTTACTTCAAATGGCAGCCTCTGGATTTCCCCCACCCCACCCCTTACAAAAAAAGGCTGATCAAATTTAGCTTCTCCTTGAGTGGAAGGTCAACCCGAAATACCCCCATAATATACTGGGGGAGGGGGGTAAGACGACGGCAAAACAATTCTGCATTGTTGTCAAGACATTAATTCGGTTTATGCGGCGCCAATGTGGACTCCAAGGTTGGTCAGCTGAGAGCTACAATTTCAGCCATTAAGCCACAATTTAAAAAAAAGATTTATATCTATCTGTATCTGTATCTGTATCTGTATCTGTATCTGTATCTAATCTATATCTATCTATCTATCTATCTATCTATCTATCTATCTATCTATCTATCTTCCTTTCTCTCTGTCTCTCTGCCTCTCTCTTTCTCTTTCTTTCTCTCTCTTCTGTCTCTCTCTGTCTCTGTCTCTCTGTTTGTGTCTCTCTGTCTCTTTCTCTTCCTCTCTCTCTCTCTTTCAGCCGGTTGGATGGCACCCCAGCAAATGCCTCTCGCTACCTCGCCTATGCTGCTTGCCCCACAGCTGTTCGGTCCACTCGTGGGCTTTCCCACGCGCCCCGACCCACCCCCACCCCCAACCAAGAGCAGTAACTAGATTAAATTTTCCCAGATAGCTCAATATGAATGCAATATCCGGGGTTTTCAATTCAGTTGCATCGAATGTGAAGGATGTGTGTTCATGTTTTATTCTTATGATTATAACGTACACTGAAGGTGCAATGATACCAGGTGCAATGACAATAAAATAAAGTAAGCAACTAACTAACTGACTGACTGACTGACTGACTAACCCCGACTGAGCGCCCTGTCCCACTTTTCCTTACCTGTACTCGGGCTTCGGTGAGGTCGATCTTCAAGGCCAGCTCCTCACGGGTGTAGATATCCGGGTAGTGGGTTTCGGCGAAGACCCTCTCCAGTTCCTTCAACTGGGCGCTGGTGAACGTGGTGCGAATCCTGCGCTGCTTCCGCTTCTCGTTCAGGCCGCCGTGGTCGGTGAAGAGTTTGTAGGGGACTGAAAGAGGTGGGCGGCGCGGGGAGGAAGAGAGAGTAGAGATACAATCAGGCGAACGCGCTCCGCTTAAGGCCCAGCCGTGCGCTCTCCCCGTGGTGCCCTTTCCAGAGAGGGCTTTAATACTCACACACACACACACACACACACGTGTGAATTCCGTCCTTTGGTTCTCCCGCGCGCACCAAAAGGGGATCGGGGTTTGAATTAAGAGGGGGCCCCGGGTTTTTGGTTGGGGGGGCGCTCTAGACTCGATGGTGGAAGCCCCTCCTTTTGTTTATTTCCCGGGAAGCGAAACGACGCGCGTTTATTTTATTTTTCCACCCCCAAAAATTGGGGATGCGCGCAAAGGAAAAAAAAAAGCCAAGCCGGCTCGACGCACGATTCCCGATTCCCTTCTCCCTTTCTCACACACACACACACACACACACACAGAGTTCGCCTTCTTCACGCCAATTCCCCTTAGCGCGAAAGAGGCGGCGATTTTCATGATTTAATTTCTACGGAACGCAGGGCGGGCATCTGCTCTGTTCACCTTCCCAAAAACAAAAAACAAGTTAAAGCTCGCTTCGATTTGTCTACGGAAGGTGTGTAAAAAAAAGTAAACTTAATTTTTTGCGCATTGCATACTAAAATTACTGATTTTTTGCATATTGCATATTAAAATTAAACTTCATTTTTTGCCTATTGCGTATTAAAATTAAACTTCATTTTTTGCCTATTGCGTATTAAAAGTAAGCTTCATTTTTTGCCTATTTCGTATTAAAAGTAAACTTCATTTTTTGCCTATTGCCTTTTAAAATTAAACTTCATTTTTTTGCTTTTTGCGTGTTACAATTAAATTTCATTTTTGGCTATTGCGCATTACAAGGAAACTTAATTTTTTGCGTATTGCGCTGATCCAAAACGGGAGAAGGGGGATCGCCTCCTCGGACTTTGCTAAGGTGCGGGATGAAATTGTGCAAAGGCCCCTCTCTCTTTCCCCCCACTCCCACCTCTCCGCTTTTCCAAACCTCCCCCGCTTTTGCCAGCGATTCTTCGCAGGGCCGAAAGCTGCGAAGCCCAGGCGCGCGAAAGATTCACTTCTCCGACGGCAGGTGGCCCGCGGGCGTTTAGACCAGAACACTTGCGCCCTTTTCAAATGCGAACCTAAGAGGTGTGTCCGGCCAGGCGAGGAAGGGGCTCGTTCCTGGAACCAGGAGGGAGCGGCCCTTCCTTGCTGGGAGTGGGTGGGTGTCAAGTTTTGCAGCTGGACGGGTTTAGTCCCGGGCCAGAGGTCCGAGGCCGCGTCCCAGCGCCTGGCTTGTTTGGATCCCGCGCATCCTTTCCGGGAGAGCTGCTGAAAATGAGGGGGGCAAATCCGGATCGAGGCTCATGTCATCGCCTCTTTCTCTGCCGGCCTAGCTGTGGGCAAAGGGGCTTCTTCCAAGAGAGCGAGAGAGGATGAGGATGAAGGAGAGGAAGAAAAAGGAGAAGGAAGAAAGATGAAAGAAGGAGAGGAAGAAAAAGGAGAAGGAAGGAGGAAGGAGGAAGGAGGAAGGAAGAAGAAGAAGAAGAAGAAGAAGAAGAAGAAGAAGAAGAAGAAGAAGAAGAAGAAGAAGAAGAAGAGAAGAAGAAGGGAAGGGGAAGGGGCTCCTTCCAAGAGATCGAGAGAGGATGAGGATGAAGGAGAAGAAAGGAGAGAGAAGGAAGGAGAGAGGAGGAGAAGGAGGGAAGGGGAGGTTTTGGCGACGGCGAGAAAGAAGCCGCCGCGGATGTCAGTAATCACCCTCCACTCGCCTTTATCTAATTATTTCACCCCCCTCGCTTTTCAGTCTCCCTCGCAAAATAAATAAATTATGCCGATCATTTTGGCAGCTTAAGATAATTTTGTTGGCGGTTTCGGGTGTGACTTCGGATAGTGTAACCGTGTAAGTGAATTACAGCCGCCGCCGCCGCCGCCGCCGCCGCGCCCCCCTTTTTTCCCTCCCCCACCTCCCCACCCCTCCTTTCTCCCCTTCTCTCCTTCCCTGCGATCGCTTCTAACGTGATAAATCCTTTCATTTGGGTAAGCAAATTTCGTTTGGTAAAGACGAGATTTAATCCCCCCCCACACACACTCCTCAAATGCAATCAAAGGTTTTAAGCCAGCTCGCCCGGCTGCCTGCCTGCCTTGCCCGCCCTCCTGCCTTCCTTCCTTCCCAGTTGGGCGGAGAGGGCTTACCTGCCGCGTAGGGGCTGCTCTGGTGGTCCCTAAGAGTGCCCAGGCTGCAGGATCCGGGCGTGAGGGACGGGCAGCCCGAGGTGGCCCCGAAAGTGGTCCTGATGGGGTTATACTGGAAGCCGCTGGCTTGGCTGCAGGAGCTGAAATCCGCGTAAGCCGAGGCCAAGCTGGACGTATCCATGCCGGCCATGCACGACTCGTAGGCGGAGGAATTGAGGTAGGAATATTCCATTTTATACATTGGGAAAAAAAGAAAAGAAAGAAAGAAGGCTTGAGCTGGCCCAGGCCGAGGGACTCGACTCGGGAGGGGGGGAGAGGGAGAAAGGGACGGGCTCTGGCGGGACGCTGCCTGGCTTGGCCGAAAGGGCCTCGGGGAAGAGCGAGAAAGGTGCTCGCCGCTCGGCTCTCGCTTCCAGAGTGGCCTCCCCGCTTGCAGCCGAGCTCGGTTTTATGAAAAAACGGCGGCGAGGAGCTGCCTTGCCTTGAGGTCTCTAGAGCATATAGTTCTCATCATAAAAAAAAAAAACCAACCCAACTTGGCTCTTTCCTTTCTGGACAATAGCGGAGCGGTGCGGGTCTCAACGCTGCCGCTTTTTACATGACAATAACTCATCAGTCTATTGGGCTGGCGTGGTGTGTGTGTGTGTGTGTGAGTTGGGAGGGGGAGCAGAGGGAGGAGGAGGAGGAGGAGGGTGGGGGGGAAGAAAACCAGAGGGGCGGGAGCGCGCGAGGTGGAGGAGGCGCGCTCCCGAGCTGCCCCCTTCCACTCATCCCCTCCCTCCCTCCCTCCCTCCTTCCTTCCTTCCTTTCCCCGGTCTCCCCCACCTGATTCCTCCGTCTTTAATTTGACTTTAATCTTCTCTCTGCGCCCCCTCCCCAAACCCATTGACGTCCTGGCCCCGCCCTCTCTCTCTCCTTCCCCTTAAACCCTCCCCTCTTTAATTTAACCAGCCGCCTTGAGTAAGGAGAGAGAGAGAGAGAGAAGAGGGGGAGATTTCCTTTGAACGCATAGAACACGCATCTAAGCCGCGTTCACATGTACGCGCGGAACCCCTGGAGTGTTTCTTTTTCCTCTTCTTCCCTAAACAAACCCCCACTCCTCCGGGAGGGGTTTTTAAAAAATCTCCCAGCCCTCCTCCTTTTCACCCTCCCTCCTTTCTCCACCCTCCCTTGATGTCAACGTGAAAACTGGTTTTGTCAACGCGTTACACGCCCAATTGCCGGACCAAAGGACTCCCCGAAGGGCGTGAAACCTTATAAAGGACCGAGACGCCAAGGAGGACGTGGGCACCCTCGGAAAGGGACGTTTTGGGGGGGGAGGAGGAGAAGGAGGAGGAGGAGGAGGAAAGCCGGGCCGGGCCGGGCCGGGCCAAGAGAGATGGGAAAGGCGGCGAACCAGGAGCGCGGCGTCGGTGTTTCCAACCTCAAAACTCACTCTTGGGTTGCTTGCTTTTCGGTCTGGCGGCGGGTGTGGGTCCCTCCCAGGAAGAAGCCGAGGGCACCCCCCCCAAGATCGTCCAGTCGGGTCCTTGCCTTAAATGAACTATATATATCTCTATATCTATCTATCTTATCTACCTACCTACCTACCTATCTATCTCATTTAATGCAAGGACCCGGCTGGACGATCTTGGGGGCCTCGGCTTCTTCCCGGGAGGGACCCACACCCGCCGCTAGACCTATATATAGCCCCTCTAAGAGCCCCTCCGATTCTTAACGCTCCTGGCTCCGTTTTACTTACTACCCCGTTTCCTCCCAATCCAGCCCGTCTCCAACCACAGGATTGGGGGGGGTGAGGGGAGTCAGATGTCCCCCAATTTCTGTGGGTCCTCCTGCTCCGACCCCTCTTTCCCCTTTCCCACGACTTCTGCCAGGGTCCAGTAAACGGACACGCGTCCGGTTTAAAAAACCCCGGCCCCAGGTTTCGCTTGGCGCGCTCTGACACGCTGCGTATTGGCGCAGTGAGTGGCTTTCGTTCGCTTCCTTTCCCCGAGGTTTACATTCTTTCAGGGTTTTTGTTTTTTTCGTTAATTCTTTTTTTTTCTTTCCCGGATTTATTGGTCTCTTCCACGGCGAGACGGCGGAGCGAAAGCAATTCTCAGCGCCGGGTGGCGGCGCCTCCCTTTCCCCTCCCGGCCGGTCCTGAAGAGAGAAACGAAGGGCTAATTAGCTCACGTTCATTACCGCCCGTTATGTAATTAAAGTAACAAACTCCGAGTATTTACCAGGCACCTGTCCGGTCCAATCAGCGCAAAACGGGGCTATTTTTATAAGATAGATAGGTAAGTAGGTAGATAGTTGCAAAGATAGGAGAGAGAGAGAGAATAGGTAGGTAAGTAGGTAGGTAGGTAGGTAGGTAGGTAGATAGATAGATAGATAGATAGATAAGGTAGGTAAGTAGGTAGATAGAGATAGAAGATAGAAATAGAGATAGACAGACAGATAGATGGTAGATGATAGATACAGATGGAGCAGATATAGATGATAGATAATATTTATGGAGCATAAGATAGATAGATAGATAGATAGATAGATAGATAGATAGATTAGATAGGTAGGTAGGTAGGTAGGTAGAATAGGTAGGTAAGTAGATAGCTAGCTAGAATAGATGAAGAAAAGAATAGAGTGAAGTAAATGAGTAAATAGATACAGAGATAGAAGATAGAAATATAGATAGAAATATAGATAGATAGATAGATAGATAGATAGAATAGGTAGAATAGGTAGAATAGGTAGGTAAGTAGGTAAATAGATACAGAGATAGAAGATAGAAATATAGATAGAATAAGAAGGTAAGTAGGTAGATATAGAGATAGAAGATAGAAATAGAGATAGATGGTAGATAGATGGTAGATATAGATGGAGCAGATAGATAGATGATAGATAATATATATGGAGCATAGATAGATAGAAGGATGGATGGATGGATGATATGTATGAACTAAATATGAAGATGGTTTATAATTATAAACATACCAATAGAACCAACAGAATTACAAATAAGCTAATATAAAGAGAAATTTAGTTAAAACTATTGGGTTACACTAGTATTGTAATTATTAGTATATATATATATATATATATATATATTCCTTTGTTTTTTCTTTGCTTTTCTGTAAATGATATGCCCTGACAATACCCTGTATTCAAAATGAATGAATGAACAAATTCTTTATTGGCCATGAATGTTCATGAATAAAATATATATATACTAAAAAAAGGGAATAAAAATGTAAATGTTCGATCAAATTAAACATATTTGCATGTTGGTATTAATTTTAAAAATGCAGTCAAATGTAATAAATATGTTGCTGTATTTATAGGATATAAGGTGCATTGAAAGGTTAATATACACAGACTAGCTCAATCCCCGTGCTTCGCTAAGAAACTATGTGGTCGGGCTTAGTTTCTGGGGAGAAAAATAAGGGGGGAAAAATTCTGCCTCTGCCTACCAGCCTCCATCGGTTTTCGTCTGGCTAGCGTCCTGTTAGTGTGTGAGAGAGTTGAGGGCTGTTTGGAAACTGAAGCAGTATTCTCTGTTTGAGCAAGAAGGAGATAGCAAGGAGCCTGGGCGTGGCTTAGCTCAACTGTTCTGTACTAAAGCTGCTTGCTGCTGTGAAACTGAAACTGAACCTCCTCTCCTCTGCTTGTGTTTTGCCTTTGGAAGAGATTTCTTTCCAGGTGGGGAGGGGGAGTAGAACTTCTTAGCATCAGAGCATGTTAATAATAATAATATAGGAAATACTAATGCTCTGATGGTAATTTTGAAAAATCCTTTCTTAGTGAGCCCCTAGAAGCCAAGAAGAACCTAGGGGCCAAATGTCAAGTTTGTAGGCTTTACGGTTCTGGAGATTTTGTGATGATGCCTGAGTGGCATTTCACATAGATAGATAGATAGATAGATGGATGGATGGATGGATGGATGGATGGATGGATGGATGGATAGATAGATAGATAGATAGATAGATATAGATATAGATATAGATATAGATATAGATATAGATATAGATATAGATATAGATATAGATATAGTTTCTTTTCAGTAAGGATTCTCAGAGTAGGCTCAAGAGGTTTCAAAGGTAGCATAAAGGCATACATGTGCGCACACCCAAACACATCCGAAAACCACAGGAGACACTAAAACCATGGAGCCAACACCAGAAGTGTAATTAATCTTCCAAAACCCACCTTAAAAAAACAAAACCAAACCAAAATGGGGACAGATTGAATTTCTATAATTCTGGCTATCAAGAGTCCTCCGTCTGGCAGTACTGAATTGTGTTAATCTGGGAAGATCTTCTGATGCTGGTTTGAGAGGTAGACACAATACAGAGTTGTCTGTGTATTCCAGGGGTCTCCAAAATTGGCAACTTTTAAGACTTCAGGAACTTCAACTCCCAGAATTCCTCAGCCAGCCATGGTGACTGGTTTAATTACCTCAGAACATCTTTCTACTTTCGCATAGAGTGCATTCTTCTTCTTCTTCTTCTTCTTCTTCTTCTTCTTCTTCTTCTTCTTCTTCTTCTTCTTCTTCTTCTTCTTCTTCTTCCTCTTCCTCTTCCTCTTCCTCTCCTTCTCCTCTCCCCTTCTTCCTCCTCCCCCTCCCCCTCCTCATCTTCTTCACCTCCTCCTCTTCCCCTTCCCTTCCCTCC
>SOZL01001381.1:0-20239 GCA_009733165.1 Naja naja
AAAATGCCTGCAGTGCCACGCTTACTCCAAATTGTAACCTTTTACATTTGAAGGCACCTCTGTGAGTCACAATGGTTTGGGCCTCTGCAGTGGCATCATCAACTGTTAGTTGTTGATATGCCTGGGCCAAGTCCAATTTGGCAAAGACTGTGCCCCTGCCAAGTGAATGTAGCAGATGATGCACAACTGGCACTGGGTATGCGCTCTGCTGCAGCATGGTTCAGTGTCCCCTTATAGTCTCCACAAATTCTTACTGACCCATCAGCCTTGACTGGTGTGACTATGGTGTTTCCCATCTGGAGTGATCAGTGGGCTCTAAAACCCTTGAGCAATTAATTTGTCTAATTGTGCATCAATTTTTTCCTTTAAAGCAAATGGAACCCTCCTGGGCTTTAAACGAATTGGGGGCACCTTGGGATCTAGGTTGAAAGTGATAGGGGTCCCCATATACTTGCCCAGTCCTTCGCTGAAGACCTCTGGAAACTCAGACTTCAAGGCCTCCTCCCATTCAGAGTTGCTCACGTGATTGATGCCAGTCACCTCGATGCCTAGTGGCTTGAACCACTCAAGTCCCAGCAAGCTTGGGCAATCCTTGTCCACGATGGTCAGGGGCAAACGTTTGGTGTGGCCTTTAAACTGCATGTTGAATTCTCTTGCTCCAACTACTGGAATCTTGTTCCCTTGGTAGTCTTTAAGAGTCAGTGCTTGCTTCTGGAAATGTTTCTTCTGAATGTTGGGAAGTAGCCTGTGAATAGTGTCCCATGACACCATAGATAAATAAGAGCCTGAGTCCACTTCCATTTGGCAAGGCTTCCTTCAATGAACACCTTCATGTACTTTTCTGCTTCTCAAGGGTGAAGAATGACCAATGGTGATTGTTTGGTGAGTTTCATTCTTCCCATTTGCTTCTGAATTGCGCCCCATCTTTTCAAAGAAGTGGTTGGGCTTAAAATCCTTTTCAGGAAATTTCTTCCTACTAGGTGGAGTGCTGGATGATTTGCAAACTCTGGCTAGGTGACCCCTTTTCTCACAACGTAGGCAGATGGTGTCTAAGAACTTGCATTCAGTGTGGGGATGCCCCCCCCACAACCTCTGCAATAATATTCTTGCCTCTTTCTCCCAGGGTCTTTCCTTTTCTTCTCCATTCTGAGTCTAAAAATCCCTTCCTCCACCTCACTGCAATCTGAAACAGAGTCTATTTGTTCGCAATGGACTGTTGTGGATTTTTCCCCATCAGAATGGCTTGAGGCCTGGCTTGAGGCCTTGTTAATCTTTTTCATGGCTGCTGCTGAGGACTTGGTGGCTTCCGCTGAAACAGCTTCTTCAATGGTCTCTTTAAACGTGATCTTAGGTTTCATTAACAGTTTGCTTTGTAAGACCTTATCTTTGAGGCCTAAAACAAATGGATCATGCATGGCCTCTTCTAAGTTGGTAAAGTCACAAGCACCCCAATGTCCCTTAAACTTGCCACAAAGTCATTAACATTCTCGCTTTCCCCTTGATCCCCGGTAAAATTCGTGTCTCTTAATGAGGCGATACTTTTGGGGGTAATGGGCTCTTAAAGCTTGTCCAAATCAGGCCATTCCATTACCTTCAGTTCTGCAGCTCCCTGCTGCCTTCGCCATCTTGAAGACTGCCGGACGCAGTCGTGAGAAATACCGCCCTCTTCCTTCTCTGGGAATATCGGTAGTCGTTTCCTTCCAGGTACATCTGAAGCGATCCGCATACATGATCCCAGTCTTCCGCCACTGGATCGAGCGGGGCTGGGGGGTGTTCAGCAGCCATCTCGCTCTTCTGCTTCTTCTCCTTCTCTTCAGGGCAATCCCACCTCGCCAGTGTTAAGTTTGCATGAAGAGTCAGACGCGAAGAGCTTCAGTGAAGAGTTTATTCAGTGACTACAGCTCGAATGGACCCAAGTTGGCTGGGCTATGGCTGCCTCTTATGGCCTGCAGCCGTAGTTGCCAGCCAATGGGAGTGCAGGGTTTCTATTTAAACCAATACCATTTAACATTTTACAAGAACAGTTCAAATAAACCAATAACATTCAAACCTACATACATAACAGTGATGATGATTACTGTTATTCTGTTGCTTCTGTACTGGGGACAAATTCCTTGTGTGTTTCATCACACTTGGCCAAATAAAGTTCAATTCTATTCCATTCATTCAAGCGTTTTCAGATGAAGAGTCCTCTTACAAGCAAAGGTCAAATCTAAGCAGCATTCCTTTCAAATTCTCCCTCATTACGTTTGATGTCATGAAGGGTTTTCTTTGGCTCAGAGAAATCTTTCAGTACGTCAGTTTTCTGGGTCAGGGCATGATACAATATGAGACATTATACAAACAATACACTATTGTAAGCTACCCAGAGTCACTGGAAAGACAGACAGGTGGCATATAAATGTGGAGAAGCTGAATTCTAATTTCAACACTTATTTCCCACTGTGACCCACAGGACGTCCACTCAGTCTCCAATAAGCTTCATTGCATTCAGTCCTAACTTGAACTCAGGAACCAGTCAACAGAATTGCCTTCTTCTTCCTTCTATTTGAGGACAAGGAAGAAGTGATTCCACACTTCTACCAGCACCACAATCCCCAGGACTTGATGGCCTCTCTCACCAAGTTTATGGAGATCATAGACATCAGAGAGGAGACTAGAGGGCCATGATCCATGTTCTACAGAATCATCACCCAGATCCCAGGTTGTCTGAATCAGCAGAGAACATTGTTCCAATATTAAAGCATCTTGAGGACACTTTCTTATACACTACTGAAGCCCCCCAAGCACTCGAAGAAAACCATCATTGCCCACATTCCATTTCCTGGGAAGGTCATCCATCATGGTGACTGGGCTTAGCCCACTTGAAATGGGGTCACAGGCTTTGCAAAACAGGGGAAAGGGACCAATATTCCACCCACCTTGTTGAGCAACTTTAGCCGTGAAAGAGCATCTTGGTTGATCATAAGTCTCCCTCTTTCAAAAGTTCCTGGATGCAAATAAATGTGATCCAACTTGGGGAGAACAGCCCAGGTCCTGATGTTCAGATCTGCTGCTACCTCTCCTTTTGGTCGAAGTACAAAATAAAAGTGGAAAAATTGCAAAACTCATTCTTTGCCAGAAAGGGATGAAACTAAAATGGAACGATCCAGAAATATTAAAAGCAGAAATTTTGGTTTCTTATCTCATGAGGTCTTTTCACTTTTAAAATTTTCTTCCACAGTTATCTAACTAGCAAGTTTTCCTAGTTGGGAGAACAAGAGTTACCACAAACAGTAAAAACAAAAGATTCAGCAAAATTTGTCAATCATATATTGATAAAACAAAATTGACAAAATTTGTCAATTATATAGAACATTGTAGAGCAGTCACAACTGAAGAAACAAACCAATATAGAGATTATTCATCAACTCCTTGAAAACAACAGGGTAATTACTACTAAGAACAGATTTGTCTAGAAGTAAGTTCCCAGGTTAATCTTCTCCCAGGTAAACAGATGGGAAACGTGATCAGAGGAACTAATTCTAATTGATTGTAAGGCCACAATAACAGAATCTTGCAAATCTAAAAGCACAAATCTCCCACCAATTTTTATGCAGGGAAATGTTAGGCAGAAAATCTTCTGAGTTTCTTTCTCACCTGTTATGCAGCTGAGGGCTCCCCTCCTGTTATCTGATCATTTCTAGTCACCATCTCTTCACCCATCCCTAGATCATCCCCACGAATCACTACAGTTTGTTAATAGATTGTGGGAATGCTTTTAAAATAAACCTGATTTCATTAAAGTATCAACATACTACTTCATGAAGTAATGACTGGAAACTGAGTTAAGTGAGGGGTTGGATGGTGTGATAATTAAGTGGAAAAAGACTATCTTAAAAATTGTACTCAAATTTCACTGCTTCTTGGAGAACTGGGAGATATGAATAATAATGTGTCCTTGATTACCTATTTTTCAATATATTCATTAACACAAGCAGATTGAACCAATAGATTATGATATTATGATAAATGATTTATTCCAATTCTTAGATAAACCTAGTTAGAGCACTTTTAAAAAATCACAGCTTCCAGAAAAAAATATAATTTTGCAATACGGTAGAGATAGATGTGCATAAATAAAACCCAGAGAAAAATATCTGAAATATTTCTTGAATATTTCTTGGAAATGTAATTGTAAAGAAGGAATTTTTTAATTATATGTGGCTGACTAGTGATAAGGGAAAAAAAAATATGGCAACAAGAGTTATGTTTTAATTCAAAAGAATCTTAAAATACGTACAGAATAAAACCATTGTTTTAGGACTTTTATATGAGGAATTGGTGAAAATACAGAACTTATAATTTAAGTCAGTCCTTTTTACCTGCCATGGTTGCAGCCTTGGAGCCCCCAACCTCTCTTTGACCCCCTTCCTTCTCTTCCTGGAACTGGAGGAATATGCAGTGTTCAAGGCCTGGGCCAGAGTCTGAATGAAAGTGTACAAATAGGGATAATTTATGATCCGCCTTCTGTTCCTTTTCTCCTGGGTCTCCAGTGGGGCTTTCTGGGTGCATCTTCTCTGGCCTTTGACAGAAAAGACGTGCTTGGAAAAAGAACAGCGGAAATAATGATCTTGAAAAGGATCTTCCACAAAAAAATTGGGTTCAAGGAGATGATATATTTGCCTAGATTTCCACTGAAAAGCAAAGGCCCAAAAACTATGGACATATTTAAGAATTTTGTGCCTTCTAATTGCAAAATGGCCCAAGACTGTCACGATCCAGACTTTCCCTTCAATGGGTCCTGGCAAACGCCTGAGTGTTAAATGGAAAGGAAGAAGTCTGTCCCAAATGGAATTATATTCCGTGAAGTGAACAAAGACGTTGACTTGTCTCCACTTCGAGAGGGCCTTCCTGAGGGATGCTGTATAACCAGTTGTTGAGAACAGTTGTGATATAACAACACAAATTCCATTCTGGACAAACATGGGAATTAAAGTCCTCATGAAATTCACTCCCTCCACTGTGTCTGAAGCAAAGACACCAATGAAGGTCCATCTGAAATGAAGCAGCAGCTGGACAATTCCTGGGTTCTGGATCCCTTGTTTTGGGAGCATCAGGTGGAAAAAGGGAAATTGACTTTTATCAGTCAGAGTATTTGAAACAGGTTCAACACTGATCTGAAAAAGCAATGAAGAATGCGGTGTTATATTTGGAGTCAGAACAAGTCCCAAACACTAGATTTTAATAGCTCCTTATCGGTTCTCATGACCACATTAGTATAATTTATTATAGCCATTAAGCCATGTTAAAATGCATAATGTAGAACACAGAACATTAACAAATATATGTATAAAAACAGAATGCAAGAATAAGTTAAGAATAAAGAATATAAACCATTTCTGCATCGTCCTACAGTTTACCACAATCAGACTCACATATCCAGATCTCTACTGAACTGTTTTGCTCAAATGAGCTATATCATATGTAATTTTTAAAAATTCTGATGGCCCAGGATATTTGCTATTTTAATACATGGATCCCCATAGGTCATTTGTGTGATGTTCAAGATATTCATCTCTTCCTTTCTTAGACATTTGACATTGCAATAACGGATGTGCTCTCCAGTTGTACAAGCGAAAGGTAACGTATCCTAATATAATTTGTCAGTTGTACAATCCAAGTTGTCTTTAACTGAAATTTTACATTGCTAACACAAGGAGTTTTGGAATGCTATCATTCCATGTGCTAGTTGTACACTTATAATTATGTGCACTGATTTAGACAAAGGACAAATTGTGTAAATTCCCAATTCAGCTCTGAGGGCAGCTGCTGTAATCCTTTTATCCACCCCCAAGATACTCCTCAAATGCTGTCATTGGGTTTGTTCTAGTAGTGATATATATTAAACCCCAAACTTCAGTTTCATATAATGGTTTGGCAGTAGCTTTGGTATCATATACTTTAATAAATGGAAAGAAAGTTGGATAGCTATATTACTTTTAAAGTTTAAGTTGTAAATTCACTAGTGCGATTTTTTAAAAGTGGCTCCTTTGATGCTGTGGAAAGTAATATCCCATCTCAGTAAAGTGTTTACTTTCTCTGTTGGCTCACCATCAATTGGACATCTCATGGCTGTGATCATCATGCCCCTGTCAGAATCTGATTTGGAGGGGGAGGCCGAGCAGCTGACAGGAGTGTGGCTCCGTTGGCAGTGGAAGAAACTGGGGAAGGGCACAGACTGGCTGGACAGAGCAGGGAAGTGGTAGAACAAGGGAGAGGGAATTCGGAGGAAGACCCAGGTCCACCCGCTCTTCATCCTACGGCACGCAGCGAGGAAAGGAGAAGGGAGCAACGTGAGTTGCGTGGCTTACGGGGGAGGAAAGGGCCCTGATTCCCTTCATTAGCTGCAGCTGGGAACACAGTGTTTAAAATGGAAAGCTCCACACAGCATGTTGTTGGGAGCAAATCGTGAATTTATCTGGTATCATCTGGCTTATCTTTGTTCCTGGCAACTTCCCAACTGTGAGTGTTGCCATGCTTTCATGTCTGAAAGTCTTTCTCCTGCCCTGTCAAGTTAATTACTGCAGCTTTGTTTGTTTGGATTTTTAGTTACGGTCTGTATGTACCTTGTTTTGGACTGAATTTTCTATAGTTAAAGGCTGTTCCTGGGTGAGTTTTTTTGCAGCTGAAGGTAACCTGGACATTGGGGACAAAGTTGGAGATAATAAAGGGATTCTTCTTGCTTATTTGCCTGTGTTGCCTTTGTGCCACGCCCTTTTGGGTCATTGCAGTGATGTTGGTCTTCCAAAGTTCAGATCTTTTGGCTTTGATGTATCAATAATCATGTCAAGCTTTCCTGACAATCTATACAATCCAACTTATGAGTGTGATAATAATAAGTATTGCCAGTGTAAAGCAATTTGTATTTATCACCATAGAGATGTCTACTTCAGGATCCTTCATGACTACTGATAAGTAGTACTTATCATCATATTAATGATAAATCATTAATGTAGACTACATAGGAAGGGTTCAAATGTTCTCCTTTGTCTTACCCCATGGGAAAAAATGATTCTTCTTCTCCTGACTCCATAGAGCCCAAACCTCACTCTCAAACAAGGGCTTGGAGAAAGGGCTTGGATCAGGGCCAACAGGCTGAGCTCCATTTTAAGGGCAATCAATTTCCTCCACAATATTTCTCCATTTACTATTTCAACTGCTGCACTAACATCAATAAAACCAACAAACCTTGTAGACTGACATATTTTGTGATTAGATATTTTAAGACAATCTGTTTTCAATATTATATTAACCTTTGCATTGTTTAATATACATATTTATATAATTGTTAACTTTACCCAAAACCTTATTGTTCTTCTCTAAGGAATGCACCTTCCCTTCTACCCAAACTCAAGTTTACCTAAGAGGAACATAGTATATGTTTTAGTGACAATATCTATTAGACTAACTGGCTTGTAATTGCTAGAGACCTTTATATTCTGTTTTTAAATACATAATCACTACTGTTGCCTACTTAAATCCAACTGAATGTGGCAGGTATGATATGTGAAATGAACATGTCAGTAATGAACCCACAACAAGGGATATTTTTTGAACGTCTACTGGAAAGTTCTCTTCAAGGACCTTATTGCTCTTCTGGCCTTTTATGATTAATTTGAACACTAACATAATAGGATAAAAAAATAGCTGACATGTTCACTAATATGGTGAAAATCAGCTCTTGAATTTCATGGAGAAGATACAACTGGAGTTATTGTTCAGCCACCACTATCCTACTCACTTGAACAGATGAAGGAACACCCACACAAACCTGAGAGACTTTGTAGGTGCCTCCTAATATTGATATCTGGATGGAAATGTCCCGGGCAGCTCCATCAATAAGAGCCAAAAGGTTCTCCTTCCTTCCACAGCCGTAGTTGGGGACATTGGCTTCTCCAGTGGAGAGCATGTCCAGCAAGGCATCTGAAGTGCGTAAAGTGCTCAAAGAGTTGTCATGGATGTTGTAGCCAAGTGTGAGATTGTACTGGAGTTGGTGATTCTTGTTGATCAATTGAATGGCAAAAATGAAGCGTAGTCTTTGTGTGAAACCAAAAGAAAACCTACTGAAAAATAAAAATGTTCATGTTATTATCAACAACAGCAACAACAAACTCCTTTTTAAAAGTTCTATTTTCTTTGTCTCCACAAGCTACTGAGCCTTAAGCCAACATTGATCCAAAACCAATCATCAGTTATTTCAATAGTCAAGTGATGAACCCAGGATTGTATAGGGAGAGGAAAATAATGTCAACTTCCTTCACAATCTTTTCAGCTCCATCTTTGGATTTGAGTCTCTTCCATAAAGTAAGACAAAAGAGGGGAACCATGGAAACCCAAACCATTCAGGCAATTAAATAGGTCATGAAATAGAGGAGGAAATGAAATCAGAAAAAAGGAGAGTAATAGAAATGCAAATGGAGGGAATGCAACTCCACCACCCTGAATGACTTACGAACGGCTGGAAGAACTAGAAGGAGCATTGTTGAAAGGGAACATTATATGCGACATTTCTGTCGCAGTGTTGATCATAGTGATGAGATGGTCTCCTGGGCTGTAATAGGTCCATGGACTGTTTCCATCTTGGTGCTCCAAACTCAGAGGGCATTTCAGTCTAAGCTTCCCAGAGACTGGCTGGGACACCAGCAGAAGCAGAAGCAGGAGGTCCATAATTCTTGAGGCTGAATCAATCCCCCTGCCAATTCTTAAGAAAAATAATGACAAGTTAGTAGAATTCAAAGCACTCTCACAAGATGGTCTTTCCAGTGTCTTTCCTGATTCAGAGAGAAACAATCTAAGCTTCATCTGGAAAAGAAAGGTACACTCAAGAGCACAGACACCACCTGTCTGAAAAGTTGTGCCATACAGTATTCTGACCTAAGACATTTATCCTTTTCTGATGAAGGATCTTTTCCACGTTGCTTCAGTCTGATGTTTACATCAAAGAAAGTCACTGGAGAAGTAGCAGAAAACTAGGATGATGATTATTACAGGGAGAAGCAACTTTTCCCCTGGGGACCCTAAACTTCTTTGTGGATGCATGTGAGGAGGCTTAGCTGGAGAAAAACATGTTAGTGAAAACCCACAGAAAGACAACTGGAGGCTCTGTTCTGTAGCGGTTGTCATCTTTCCTGTCAGGGCATGTCCAGAAAGTGATGCAGGAGGAAGAGAACTGAATAACAAGGGAACTGACTTCTGCTGTCCTTCAGCATGGACTATTGTCTCCAGAGCCTGCTAGGGAAGGTCACCAGAGCTATGGACTTTGATGCCACTCGAGGTTGATGTCCCTTAACTCTGCTGCCTGTCTTCTAATGCCAAGGAAGCAACGAACATTGAACACTTCCTAATGTTTAGAGTAGGGCCTGTTGGAGATTTTCTCATATTAGATCTACATACATGAATCCTGTATTGGAGCTGTTTTTAAAATTGTTTATGCCCAAAGTGAAATTACATTTTCCATCTTTACTAGCGATATCCATTTTTGGATGAGAGCTGACAAAGAGTCAGGAAACTGACAGCCTGTGGACAATATCATTGAGTAAATAGTGAGAAATCTATAGAGTGGGTAGAATTTTTTCGACCTTTTTACTACTCCATCTGTTGCCCTTCCATGTTCATGTAGGGTACACAGCTCCTTTCCATTCTGAAGTTCATCCATTTATGAAATAAAGTGGGCCCTGTCAGGTTTGCAGCTGAGATCACCGTGTGGTGGACGGTGTGAACTGGTTTTTTGCCACATCCACCCAGAAAAATTGTTTGGGGGGGACTGGTGGCCCTTCCCCCACTTGTGTGGATGGACTTGGTGGGGAGGGACCCTTGTGACACCCCCATCTCCGAGGCTGTGGGTGAAGCTCCACAAAAGACCTCCAAGGGCTTGGAAGGTGCTGTTGGGGTACTGGATTGTTTGGGTCCACTGATGAGGGATTTATGTCTGTTATCTGGAGGGGCAGACATGGACGTGTCCACCTTGGCCGAGAAGGGAGAACCGGGGGCTGGCGAGAGGAGAGGTTGAGGGGTAGGCAGGTCCTTCTTGATCTTGAGGAGCAGAGGATGGTCCACTACACCGAAGATGCCCTCTGCCATGTGGGCTAGTTGTGCCCAGAAGGGAGGAAGCCCCTCCTCGGTCAGGAATCTCCCCAGCCCGATTTCTGGGTTTGCCTCAGGGGAGACCCTGGGGGAGAGGAGGGGGAGCAGCTACCACCATCCGTGCTTTGTTAAAGGCTCTCAGGAAGCAGCCCCTGGACCTGTGTTGTGTCTCAGGGTGGCCGAGAGACGATTTCCTCAACCTGGGTTGTGGGAATACGGTCCTTGCAGGAAGAAAAGCGTTCCCAGCTTGTTCCATTTGTCAACTCTTGTTCATCTTGTTTCCACTGAATTGATGTATTTCGGGGTTCCTGTAATTGGACCCTCGGCCCTCAGTAAACAAACCATGGTGAAAAGTTACAAGAAGGAATGCAGCCATAGGTGAAGTGACCGGGCTAAGCGGGTTATATGTCTATAGACGTTCTCAAGTCCTCCAGGTGATGGTTGTCCCAAAGGTGCTTTTTTTTCCAGGAGGCAACTGGACTTTCTGGTTTTTCTTTGAAGACGTTTTGCTTCTCTTCCCAGAAGCTTCTTCAGCTCTGATGGGATGATGGTGGGGAAGGAACATTAAGTGTGGTGTATGGATATGATCTGAGGCAGTTTGTGGCTTCTCAGCTGACTTTCTGCCCCGGCCATACCTCACCCATCCATTGTTCCTGGTTGCTAGGAGTGAAATTAAAACCCTTTGGCTGGTGAGTGTGCTGGGTGAGAAGGAGGAGAAATATTCTTTTTATAAAGGGGAAATCCTTGATTCCCTGGTGACCCTCCAGTCTTCAATGTCCCCCTCCTGCCCCATGCCTTGGAGAGGAGGGATCCCGTGTTTGACCCTCCCCTCCTTGGAGCCCTTCAGTGCTGAGACCCCCACCTGTGGGCAGAGGAGCCACTGGCCCATGGGGTCCCCTTCCTGACCCCCCATTTCTATCCCCCCCAGCCCTCCATTTTCCACTATTCTAACTACTTTCCCTTTCTGGAGGGCAAAAGAAACCTCTCCAAAATGGGACTTGGGGCAACAAATGGAGGCTATGGGGTCTTTGCCCAGCAGCTGTCCTTCTCACTGCCTGGGAGGCAAGTATGACTTAAAGGCGGATCATAGATGGCCCCTACAAGCAATGAGGGCTAATGGCTAGGCAGAGTAGCTGGTCCTCCATCATTTTTAGCCCTTCTCAGAGACTCAGGCAGGGATACAAGTGTGCTAGCAGCCTTCATTGAGCCTGCACGGGCATCATCAGCTTATTGCCCCCAACAATCTTGGCCTCCACCCGGAGGGATGAGCTGAGTCAACCTTGAGCCTGGTGGGATTGAGCCTACAGCAGTTGCAGCTGGAACTTCGTGCAGGCAATCAGTCCACCAAGGCCCACTTTGTGAGAATCTCTAGTAGAAGAGGAAAGGAGGAAACTGGTTGCAGCTGCAATTTTTTTTTCTTTCATCCTTTTTACCAATGTTCTGTGTGAAACTTTCTCTCTTCCTTTGGCACCTTGAACAAAATTGATCTTGGCTTAAACCATGGAGTTTCCTCCTGGCCTTCTTGCCCCTCCTCAGGCGGGCTGACCTCCTGACCCCAAAGCCAGACCTGGGTGGGGAAGCCCTCCCCAATCCCTCCTGGGTCCCCAGAGGGCTGGCAGGGGGAGGGAGAAATGGCAGCACTAGAGTTAAGGGACATCAACCTCGAGTGGCATCAAAGTCCATAGCTCTGGTGACCTTCCCTAGCAGGCTCTGGAGACAAAAGTCCATGTTGAAGGACAGCAGAACTCAGTTCCCTTGTTATTCAGTTCTCTTCCTGCATCACTTTCTGGACATGCCCTGACAGGAAAGATCACAACCATTACAGAACAAAGCCTCCAGTTGTCTTTCTGCAGTTTTTCACTAACATGTTTTCTCCAGCTAAGCCTCTTCACGTGCATCCACAAAGAAATTTAGGGTCCCGGGAAAAGTTGCTTCTCCCTTTAATAATCTCCATCCCAGTTTTCTGCTACTTCTCCAGTGACTATCTTTGATGTAAACATCAGACTGAAACAATGTGGAAGTGATCCTTCATCAGAAAAGGATAAATATCTTAGGTCACATTTGTGTAGCACAAGTTTTCAGACAGGCAGTGTTTACGGTCTTCAGTGTACCTTTCTTTCTTTTCCAGATGAAGCATGGAATGTGTCTGTCTGAATCAGGAAAGAGACTGGAAAGACCATCTTGTGAGAGTGCTTTGAATTCTACTAACTTGTCATTATTTTTCTTAAGAATTGGCAAGGGGATTGATTCAGCCTCAAGAATTATGGACCTCCTGCTTCTGCTTCTGCTGGTGTCCCAGCCAGTCTCTGGGAAGCTTAGACTGAAATGCCCTCTGAGTTTGGAGCACCAAGATGGAAACAGTCCATGGACCTATTACAGCCCAGGAGACCATCTCATCACTATGATCAACACTGCGACAGAAATGTCGCATATAATGTTCCCTTTCAACAATGCTCCTTCTAGTTCTTCCAGCCATTCGTAAGTCATTCAGGGTGGTGGAGTTGCATTCCCTCCATTTGCATTTCTATTACTCTCCTTTTTTCTGATTTCATTTCCTCCTCTATTTCATGACCTATTTAATTGCCTGAATGGTTTGGGTTTCCATGGTTCCCCTCTTTTGTCTTACTTTATGGAAGAGACTCAAATCCAAAGATGGAGCTGAAAAGATTGTGAAGGAAGTTGACATTATTTTCCTCTCCCTATACAATCCTGGGTTCATCACTTGACTATTGAAATAACTGATGATTGGTTTCAGATCAATGTTGGCTTAAGGCTCAGTAGCTTGTGGAGACAAAGAAAATAGAACTTTTAAAAAGGAGTTTGTTGTTGCTGTTGTTGATAATAACATGAACATTTTTATTTTTCAGTAGGTTTTCTTTTGGTTTCACACAAAGACTACGCTTCATTTTTGCCATTCAATTGATCAACAAGAATCACCAACTCCAGTACAATCTCACACTTGGCTACAACATCCATGACAACTCTTTGAGCACTTTACGCACTTCAGATGCCTTGCTGGACATGCTCTCCACTGGAGAAGCCAATGTCCCCAACTACGGCTGTGGAAGGAAGGAGAACCTTTTGGCTCTTATTGATGGAGCTGCCCGGGACATTTCCATCCAGATATCAATATTAGGAGGCACCTACAAAGTCTCTCAGGTTTGTGTGGGTGTTCCTTCATCTGTTCAAGTGAGTAGGATAGTGGTGGCTGAACAATAACTCCAGTTGTATCTTCTCCATGAAATTCAAGAGCTGATTTTCACCATATTAGTGAACATGTCAGCTATTTTTTTTATCCTATTATGTTAGTGTTCAAATTAATCATAAAAGGCCAGAAGAGCAATAAGGTCCTTGAAGAGAACTTTCCAGTAGACGTTCAAAAAATATCCCTTGTTGTGGGTTCATTACTGACATGTTCATTTCACATATCATACCTGCCACATTCAGTTGGATTTAAGTAGGCAACAGTAGTGATTATGTATTTAAAAACAGAATATAAAGGTCTCTAGCAATTACAAGCCAGTTAGTCTAATAGATATTGTCACTAAAACATATACTATGTTCCTCTTAGGTAAACTTGAGTTTGGGTAGAAGGGAAGGTGCATTCCTTAGAGAAGAACAATAAGGTTTTGGGTAAAGTTAACAATTATATAAATATGTATATTAAACAATGCAAAGGTTAATATAATATTGAAAACAGATTGTCTTAAAATATCTAATCACAAAATATGTCAGTCTACAAGGTTTGTTGGTTTTATTGATGTTAGTGCAGCAGTTGAAATAGTAAATGGAGAAATATTGTGGAGGAAATTGATTGCCCTTAAAATGGAGCTCAGCCTGTTGGCCCTGATCCAAGCCCTTTCTCCAAGCCCTTGTTTGAGAGGGAGGTTTGGGCTCTTTGGAGTCAGGAGAAGAAGGGCCATTTTTTCCCATGGTGTAAGACAAAGGAGCACATTTGAACCCTTCCTATGTAGTCTACATTAATGATTTATCATTAATATGATGATAAGTACTACTTATCAGTAGTCATGAAGGATCCTGAAGTAGACATCTCTATGGTGATAAATACAAATTGCTTTACACTGGCAATACTTATTATTATCACACTCATAAGTTGGATTGTATAGATTGTCAGGAAAGCTTGACATGATTATTGATACATCAAAGCCAAAAGATCTGAACTTTGGAAGACCAACATCACTGCAATGACCCAAAAGGGCGTGGCACAAAGGCAACACAGGCAAATAAGCAAGAAGAATCCCTTTATTATCTCCAACTTTGTCCCCAATGTCCAGGTTACCTTCAGCTGCAAAAAAACTCACCCAGGAACAGCCTTTAACTATAGAAAATTCAGTCCAAAACAAGGTACATACAGACCGTAACTAAAAATCCAAACAAACAAAGCTGCAGTAATTAACTTGACAGGGCAGGAGAAAGACTTTCAGACATGAAAGCATGGCAACACTCACAGTTGGGAAGTTGCCAGGAACAAAGATAAGCCAGATGATACCAGATAAATTCACGATTTGCTCCCAACAACATGCTGTGTGGAGCTTTCCATTTTAAACACTGTGTTCCCAGCTGCAGCTAATGAAGGGAATCAGGGCCCTTTCCTCCCCCGTAAGCCACGCAACTCACGTTGCTCCCTTCTCCTTTCCTCGCTGCGTGCCGTAGGATGAAGAGCGGGTGGACCTGGGTCTTCCTCCGAATTCCCTCTCCCTTGTTCTACCACTTCCCTGCTCTGTCCAGCCAGTCTGTGCCCTTCCCCAGTTTCTTCCACTGCCAACGGAGCCACACTCCTGTCAGCTGCTCGGCCTCCCCCTCCAAATCAGATTCTGACAGGGGCATGATGATCACAGCCATGAGATGTCCAATTGATGGTGAGCCAACAGAGAAAGTAAACACTTTACTGAGATGGGATATTACTTTCCACAGCATCAAAGGAGCCACTTTTAAAAAATCGCACTAGTGAATTTACAACTTAAACTTTAAAAGTAATATAGCTATCCAACTTTCTTTCCATTTATTAAAGTATATGATACCAAAGCTACTGCCAAACCATTATATGAAACTGAAGTTTGGGGTTTAATATATATCACTACTAGAACAAACCCAATGACAGCATTTGAGGAGTATCTTGGGGTGGATAAAGGATTACAGCAGCTGCCCTCAGAGCTGAATTGGGAATTTACACAATTTGTCCTTTGTCTAAATCAGTGCACATAATTATAAGTGTACAACTAGCACATGGAATGATAGCATTCCAAAATTCCTTGTGTTAGCAATGTAAAATTTCAGTTAAAGACAACTTGGATTGTACAACTGACAAATTATATTAGGATACGTTACCTTTCAACTTGTACAACTGGAGAGCACATCCGTTATTGCAATGTCAAATGTCTAAGAAAGGAAGAGATGAATATCTTGAACATCACACAAATGACCTATGGGATCCATGTATTAAAATAGCAAATATCCTGGGCCATCAGAATTTTTAAAAATTACATATGATATAGCTCATTTGAGCAAAACAGTTCAGTAGAGATCTGGATATGTGAGTCTGATTGTGGTAAACTGTAGGACGATGCAGAAATGGTTTATATTCTTTATTCTTAACTTATTCTTGCATTCTGTTTTTATACATATATTTGTTAATGTTCTGTGTTCTACATTATGCATTTTAATATGGCTTAATGGCTATAATAAATTATACTAATGTGTCATGAGAACCGATAAGGAGCTATTAAAACTAGTGTTTGGGACTTGTTCTGACTCCAAATATAACACAGCATTCTTCATTGCTTTTTCAGATCAGTGTTGAACCTGTTTCAAATACTCTGACTGATAAAAGTCAATTCCCCTTTTCCACCTGATGCTCCCAAAACAAGGGATCCAGAACTCAGGAATTGTCCAGCTGCTGCTTCATTTCAGATGGACCTTGATTGGTCTTTGCTTCAGACACAGTGGAGGGAGTGAATTTCATGAGGACTTTAACTCCCATGTTTGTCCAGAATGGAATTTGTGTTGTTATATCACAACTGTTCTCAACAACTGGTCATACAGCATCCCTCAGGAGGCCCTCTAAGTGGAGACAAGTCAACGTCTTTGTTCACTTCATGGAATATAATTCCATTTGGGACAGACTTCTTCCTTTCCATTTAACACTCAGGTTTGCCAGGACCCATTGAAGGAAAGTCTGGATCTTGACAGTCTTGGGCCATTTTGCAATTAGAAGGCACAAAATTCTTAAATATGTCCATAGTTTTGGGCCTTTGCCTTTCAGTGGAAATCTAGGCAAATATATCATCTCCTTCAACCCAATTTTTTGTGGAAGATCCTTTTCAAGATCATTATTTCCGCTGTTCTTTTCCAAGCACGTCTTTTCTGTCAAAGGCCAGAAGATGCACCCAGAAAGCCCCACTGGAGACCCAGAAGAAAACGAACAGAAGGCAGATCAAAAATTACCCCTATTTGTATACTTTCATTCAGACTCTGGCCCAGGCCTTGAACACTGCATATTCCTCCAGTTCCAGGAAGAGAAGGAAGGGGGTCAAAGAGAGGTTGGGGCTCCAAGGCTGCAACCATGGCAGGTAAAAGGACTGACTTAAATTATAAGTTCTGTATTTTCACCAATTCCTCATATAAAAGTCCTAAAACAATGGTTTTATTCTATACGTATTTTAAGATTCTTCTGGATTAAAACATAACTCTTGTTGCCATATTTTTTTCCCTTATCACTAGTCAGCCATATAATTAAAAAATTCCTTCTTTACAATTACATTTCCAAGAAATATTCAGAAATATTTCAGATATTTTCTCTGGGTTTTATTTATACATCTATATTGCAAAATTATATTTTCTGAAGCTGTGATTTTTAAAAGTGCTCTAACTAGGTTTATCTAAGAATTGGAATAAATCATTTATCATAATATCATAATCTATTGGTTCAATCTGCTTGTGTTAATGAATATATTGAAAAATAGGTAATCAAGGACACATTATTATTCATATCTCCCAGTTCTCCAAGAAGCAGTGAAATTTGAGTACAATTTTTAAGATAGTCTTTTTCCACTTAATTATCACACCATCCAACCCCTCACTTAACTCAGTTTCCAGTCATTACTTCATGAAGTAGTATGTTGATACTTTAATGAAATCAGGTTTATTTTAAAAGCATTCCCACAATCTATTAACAAACTGTAGTGATTCGTGGGGATGATCTAGGGGATGGGTGAAGAGATGGTGACTAGAAATGATCAGATAACAGGGAGGGGAGCCCTCAGCTGCATAACAGGCGGAGAAAGAAACTCAGAAGATTTTCTGCCTAACATTTCCTGCATAAAATTGGTGGGAGATTTGTGCTTTTAGATTTGCAAGATTCTGTTATTGTGGCCTTACAATCAATTAGAATTAGTTCCTCTGATCATGTTTCCCATCTGTTTACCTGGGAGAAGATTAACCTGGGAACTTACTTCTAGACAAATCTGTTCTTAGTAGTAATTACCCTGTTGTTTTCAAGGAGTTGATGAATAATCTCTATATTGGTTTGTTTCTTCAGTTGTGACTGCTCTACAATGTTCTATATAATTGACAAATTTTGTCAATTTTGTTTTATCAATATATGATTGACAAATTTTGCTGAATCTTTTGTTTTTTACTGTTTGTGGTAACTCTTGTTCTCCCAACTAGGAAAACTTGCTAGTTAGATAACTGTGGAAGAAAATTTTAAAAGTGAAAAGACCTCATGAGATAAGAAACCAAAATTTCTGCTTTTAATATTTCTGGATCGTTCCATTTTAGTTTCATCCCTTTCTGGCAAAGAATGAGTTTTGCAATTTTTCCACTTTTATTTTGTACTTGGACCAAAATGGAGAGGTAGCAGCAGATCTGAACATCAGGACCTGGGCTGTTCTCCCCAAGTTGGATCACATTTATTTGCATCCAGGAACTTTTGAAAGAGGGAGACTTATGATCAACCAAGATGCTCTTTCACGGCTAAAGTTGCTCAACAAGGTGGGTGGAATATTGGTCCCTTTCCCTGTTTTGCAAAGCCTGTGACCCCATTTCAAGTGGGCTAAGCCCAGTCACCATGATGGATGACCTTCCCAGGAAATGGAATGTGGGCAATGATGGTTTTCTTGAGTGCTTGGGGCTTCAGTAGTGTATAAGAAAGTGTCCTCAAGATGCTTTAATATTGGAACAATGTTCTCTGCTGATTCAGACAACCTGGGATCTGGGTGATGATTCTGTAGAACATGGATCATGGCCCTCTAGTCTCCTCTCTGATGTCTATGATCTCCATAAACTTGGTGAGAGAGGCCATCAAGTCCTGGGGATTGTGGTGCTGGTAGAAGTGTGGAATCACTTCTTCCTTGTCCTCAAATAGAAGGGAAGAAGAAGGCAATTCTGTTGACTGGTTCCTGAGTTCAAGTTAGGACTGAATGCAATGAAGCTTATTGGAGACTGAGTGGACGTCCTGTGGGTCACAGTGGGAAATAAGTGTTGAAATTAGAATTCAGCTTCTCCACATTTATATGCCACCTGTCTGTCTTTCCGAGTGACTCTGGGTAGCTTACAATAGTGTATTGTTTGTATAATGTCTCATATTGTATCATGCCCTGACCCAGAAAACTGACGTACTGAAAGATTTCTCTGAGCCAAAGAAAAACCCTTCATGACATCAAACGTAATGAGGGAGAATTTGAAAGGAATGCTGCTTAGATTTGACCTTTGCTTGTAAGAGGACTCTTCATCTGAAAAACGCTTGAATGAATGGAATAGAATTGAACTTTATTTGGCCAAGTGTGATGAAACACACAAGGAATTTGTCCCCAGTACAGAAGCAACAGAATAACAGTAATCATCATCACTGTTATGTATGTAGGTTTGAATGTTATTGGTTTATTTGAACTGTTCTTGTAAAATGTTAAATGGTATTGGTTTAAATAGAAACCCTGCACTCCCATTGGCTGGCACCACGGCTGCAGGCCATAAGAGGCAGCCATAGCCCAGCCAACTTGGGTCCATTCGAGCTGTAGTCACTGAATAAACTCTTCACTGAAGCTTTTCGCCTGACTCTTCATGCAAACTTAACACTGGCGACGAGGATGGGATTGCCCTGAAGAGAAGATGACGTGAAGATAGCAGAAGAGCGAGATGGCTGCTGAACACCTCCCAGCCCCGTTCGATCCAGTGGCGAAGACTGGGACTCAGAGGCGGATCGCTTTCAGATGTACCTGGAAGGAAGCACTCGCCGATATTCCGAGAAGGAAGAGGGCGGTATTTCTCACGCACTGCGGTCCGCAGTCTTCAAGATGGCGCAAGCGAGCGGAGCTGCAGAACTGAAGGTAATGGAATGGCCTGATTTGGACAAGCTTAAGAGCCCATTACCCCTCAAAGTATCGTGCCTCATTAAGAGACACGAATTTTACCGTTGGGATCAAGGGGAAAGCGAGAATGTTAATGACTTTGTGGCAAGTTTAAGGACATTAGGGTGCTTGTGACTTTACCAACTTAGAAGAGGCCATGCATGATCCATTTGTTTTAGGCCTCAAAGATAAGGTCTTACAAAGCAAACTGTTAATGAAACCTAAGATCACGTTTAAAGAGACCATTGAAGAAGCTGTTTCAGGAAGCCACCAAGTCCTCAGCAGCAGCCATGAAAAAGATTAACAAGGCCTCAAGCCAGGCCTCAAGCCATTCTGATGGGGAAAATCCACAACAGTCCATTGCAACAAATAGACTCTGTTTCAGATTGCAGTGAGGTGGAGGAAGGGATTTTAGACTCAGAATGGAGAAAAAGGAAAGACCCTGGGAGAAAGAGGCAAGAATATTATTGCAGAGGTTGTGGGGGGCATCCCCACACTGAATGCAAGTTCTTAGACACCATCTGCCTACGTTGTGAAAAGGGTCACTAGCCAGAGTTTGCAAAATCATCCTCCACCTAGTAGGAAGAAATTTCCTGAAAAGGATTTTAAGCCCAACCACTTCTTTGAAAAGATGGGGGCAATTCAGAAACAAATGGGAAGAATGAAACTCACCAAACAATCACAATTGGTCATTCTTCACCCTTGAAAACAGAAAAGTACATGTGAAGGTGTTCATTGAAGGAAAG
>SOZL01001381.1:21239-39360 GCA_009733165.1 Naja naja
TGCAAAATTATATTTTTCTGGAAGCTGTGATTTTAAAAGTGCTCTAACTAGGTTTATCTAAGAATTGAATAAATCATTTATCATAATATCATAATCTATTGGTTCAATCTGCTTGTGTTAATGAATATATTGAAAAATAGGTAATCAATTAATAAATCACATTATTCATATCTCCCAGTTCTCCAAGAAGCAGTGAAATTTGAGTACAATTTTTAAGATAGTCTTTTTCCACTTAATTATCACACCATCCAACCTCACTTAACTCAGTTTCCAGTCATTACTTCATGAAGTAGTATGTTGATACTTTAATGAAATCAGGTTTATTTTAAAAGCATTCCCACAATCTATTAACAAACTGTAGTGATTCGTGGGGATGATCTAGGGGATGGGTGAAGAGATGGTGACTAGAAATGATCAGATAACAGGGAGGGGAGCCCTCAGCTGCATAACAGGCGGAGAAAGAAACTCAGAAGATTTTCTGCCTAACATTTCCCTGCATAAAAATTGGTGGGAGATTTGTGCTTTTAGATTTGCAAGATTCTGTTATTGTGGCCTTACAATCAATTAGAATTAGTTCCTCTGATCGTTTCCATCTGTTTACCTGGGAGAAGATTAACCTGGGAACTTACTTAGACAAATCTGTTCTTAGTAGTAATTACCCTGTTGTTTTCAAGGAGTTGATGAATAATCTCTATATTGGTTTGTTTCTTCAGTTGTGACTGCTCTACAATGTTCTATATAATTGACAAATTTTGTCAATTTTGTTTTATCAATATATGATTGACAAATTTTGCTGAATCTTTTGTTTTTTACTGTTTGTGGTAACTCTTGTTCTCCCAACTAGGAAAACTTGCTAGTTAGATAACTGTGGAAGAAAATTTTAAAAGTGAAAAGACCTCATGAGATAAGAAACCAAAATTTCTGCTTTTAATATTTCTGGATCGTTCCATTTTAGTTTCATCCCTTTCTGGCAAAGAATGAGTTTTGCAATTTTTCCACTTTTATTTTGTACTTCGACCAAAAAGGAGAGGTAGCAGCAGATCTGAACATCAGGACCTGGGCTGTTCTCCCAAGTTGGATCACATTTATTTGCATCCAGGAACTTTTGAAAGAGGGAGACTTATGATCAACCAAGATGCTCTTTCACGGCTAAAGTTGCTCAACAAGGTGGGTGGAATATTGGTCCCTTTCCCCTGTTTTGCAAAGCCTGTGACCCCATTTCAAGTGGGCTAAGCCCAGTCACCATGATGGATGACCTTCCCAGGAAATGGAATGTGGGCAATGATGGTTTTCTTGAGTGCTTGGGGGCTTCAGTAGTGTATAAGAAAGTGTCCTCAAGATGCTTTAATATTGGAACAATGTTCTCTGCTGATTCAGACAACCTGGGATCTGGGTGATGATTCTGTAGAACATGGATCATGGCCCTCTAGTCTCCTCTCTGATGTCTATGATCTCCATAAACTTGGAGAGAGGCCATCAAGTCCTGGGGATTGTGGTGCTGGTAGAAGTGTGGAATCACTTCTTCCTTGTCCTCAAATAGAAGGGAAGAAGAAGGCAATTCTGTTGACTGGTTCCTGAGTTCAAGTTAGGACTGAATGCAATGAAGCTTATTGGAGACTGAGTGGACGTCCTGTGGGTCACAGTGGAAATAAGTGTTGAAATTAGAATTCAGCTTCTCCACATTTATATGCCACCTGTCTGTCTTTCCGAGTGACTCTGGGTAGCTTACAATAGTGTATTGTTTGTATAATGTCTCATATTGTATCATGCCCTGACCCAGAAAACTGACGTACTGAAAGATTTCTCTGAGCCAAAGAAAACCCTTCATGACATCAAACGTAATGAGGGAGAATTTGAAAGGAATGCTGCTTAGATTTGACCTTTGCTTGTAAGAGGACTCTTCATCTGAAAAACGCTTGAATGAATGGAATAGAATTGAACTTTATTTGGCCAAGTGTGATGAAACACACAAAGGAATTTGTCCCAGTACAGAAGCAACAGAATAACAGCAATCATCATCACTGTTATGTATGTAGGTTTGAATGTTATTGGTTTATTTGAACTGTTCTTGTAAAATGTTAAATGGTATTGATTTAAATAGTGCGGGAAGAAACCCTGCACTCCCATTGGCTGGCAACTATGGCTGCTGGCTATAAGAAGCAGCCGTAGCCCAGCCAACTCGGGTCCATTTGAGCTGTAGTCTCTGAATAAACTCTTTACTGAAGCTCCTCGTGTTTGACTCTTCATGCAAACTTAACAGTTTTTCTTTGCAGATAACAGAAGGACAAGAATGAACCTGAGATTTGTCACGCTTCTGTTGTTCCAAAAATGGTCCAGCCTGGCGTAGAAGCCAAACAGAGCATACCATAACAGGCCTAGCCTAATCATGAGGTAGTTGGGGCCACCTGGAACCCCAGTTCTTCCACAAGGCAGTGGATGCCAAAGAGAAGGGCTGTTTCTGGGTCCAACAGGATGATATGGTTTCATAGAGGGGATGCCAAGAATCTCCCTGTTCTAGTCCTGCTCTGGGCCACATTGGATGCCCAAAAATTATTGACTTCCCCACTCCGTTTTCTGACTGATTCTTTACATTCATGTAAACAAAGACTGTAGAATATCAAACAAACTAGACAAGTTTTATAGATGGAGGATTTATTAGGTTTACTTGCCTACTTCAGTTCAACAGGTTTCATAGGTTTTATATCAAAAAATGTTATGCTACCTATTTCTAAACAGGTACATATTTTGCTGTATTTTACACATTGGTCCATGACCACCATTATCTTCTGGTTTCTTTTATTATTTAGTTCCACCTTTACAAACAAATAATGGCTTTTATCCAATGAAGAAAAACGTCTGCTTTTTTTCAAAGTTGAAATGTCCTGACAGTAGAACCCAAAGTCAATCTTTTGATGACTATAATGAATAAAAGTGATTTTCAAGGATTTTGTTCTGGTTTGGAACTTTGTAAGAGTCATATAAATGGCCATCCATCACTTAACAAAAGCAAACCAGAATCAATTGCATCCATATTGAGGATTGACATTTCAGAATCATGCCAAAATTCCCTCTTGAGATTGGAATGTATCAAGAGCAGAGGTGGTATTCAGCAGGTTCTGATCAGTTCTGGAGAACCAGCAATTGAAGTTTTGATTAGTTCAGAGAACAGGCAAATGCCACCACTGACTGGCCCTACACCCAACTATTCTCTGCCTCCCGAGTCCTAGCTGATTGGCTGGGCCTTCTTGTTTTGCCCTCTACAGAGCACAGAGAATGGAGAATGGAGCTGGAAAGCAGGTTAGAGGAGTGGGGAGGGAATGGGGATTTTGCAGTATCCTTCCCCTGCCACGCCCACAGAAGAGGTAGTAAAAATTTTTTGAATCCCACCACTGATTGAGAGATTTTCTAAGGGATGTGTCAGGGAAATACTTTAAGAGCTGAACAACTGCCATGATGATGTAATACTGTAATGCTGTAAGGATGATGCAATGATAGCAATGAGATGTTTGGGAGAAATAAAGTTTGGGAGAAAGTTCTCCTGTCTCACTCCTGGGCACATTTTCAGAGTTTCACCCCATTTGTGATTCCTCCCATTGGGCCCCTGCTTGTTGATTCACTCCAAGTTTAGAGAGATGATGTCTCTTCTTGTGGACATTGTCCAAATCATAGTGATTTATTTATTCTCTTGGTGCTAAATCTCAAAAGACATTTTGGATTGCTTTCAGACGTCACACAAACACACAAACACATAAATGGCCCTGGAGAAATAGAGGACCTTGAAAGCTTTTATGACAGGCAGGGGATTCAGATATGAAGTCTGGACTCTTGTTGTGATTAGGAACTTCTGTCTTGGAAAAGGGCTTTGCTTTCTTCTATCTCTTCCTATTACTGTGTCTTCAAAGCAAGGCTGGAGACTCCATCAGGAGCACAAGTCATGTTGCTGCTTCTGCTGCCCCAGGAAGTTCTGGCAAGTCTCTTGGCCAAATGTCTGCTGACTCTGAAGAGGGACGAGGTGCACCCAGAGAACTATTACAAGCCAGGAGAGTTTATCATTGGTGGCATTGTCTCTGCAACGAGAGTGCTGCTTCTACCAATAAGCTTCAACAAATCTCCTTTGACTCATTCTCTGTAAGTCAAATTTCATGCACAGACTTAGAGCCTCTCCATTCCACCTTAAGTTCTAAAGTTTTAGTCGCTTCTCTTCCAATGAATGATCTCTTTGATTTGCTAGTTTCTCTCTCTTTGTGTCTTATTTCAAACTTTTCAGCTGATGAACCTGATTTGAAATTCTCAAATAAATAACCAGTAGATACCTTCTGTTTTTCTTGACTTTGAAGAAGAAGCATCTGTTTTTCTTTTTCTTTTTTTTTAAATTACATTTATATGCCGCCCTTCTCCAAAGACTCAGGCCGGCTTACAATTTTTGGGATACAACCCAGTGTGCTCAGCAATAGCCTTCATTCCATTGTATATGCCTGCTTATTACTAAGCGGCATTTTTACAAAGTCAGCTTATTGCCCCCAACAATCATGGGTCCTCAATTTACCTACCCCGAGAGGATGGAAGGCTGAGTCAACCTTGAGCCTGGTGGGATTTGAGCCTACAGTAATTGTAGGCAGCTGGAACTTAAGTGCTAGGCATTTAACCGCCTGAGCCACCAAGGCTCTTGACATCCTCTTAGAAGAGTTGGAATGTGGATGAACAAGAGAGGATGGTTCTTCTCTTCTACCATTCCGATGCCCAGTAAGGTCATCAGCATGGGTAGAAAAATGCAGTAATATTGACTTTTTCCTCTGAAATAAAAATGAGACAAGTGTGACAATTTCATTCTGTACCACCAATTAAATGGATGGATCCCAGTTCAGAATGTAATATGTAATATGCATTCAATATCCAAAAATAAAAGAAAGATGAAAAGTATCCCAGAGTTCTATTCGATAGGTGAGAATTTTTTGGGTGGGTGGGAATTGAAAATGTTTTCAAACCCTCAGCCTTAGGTGGATTAAAAATACAACTGTTAAATTTAACAGTTAAATAAAATGTTGCTTTCATTGATTACGTCCTGATACATTCATACTTTCAGGAAACCAGCAACAGAGTACTGGAAAATCCTATCCTTCCTTTTGCAATCCAAGCAATCAACAAGAATCCCAACATTTTGTTCAATGTCACCCTGGGATACAACATCTATGACAATTATTTTGGACCCCAAATGACCTCAGGAGGCTTTGCTGGATCTGCTTTCGGAGGAGGCCAATGTTCCCAACTACAGCTGTGGAAGGCAGAGAAACACCATGGCTGTTCTCGGCGACTGGTACTGACATCTCCATCCAGATTTCAACCATGTTGGGAACCTACAAAATCCCACAGGTGTGTCTTTCTTGTGAAGACCATTTTTAGACATGCAACTTACAGCCAGAGTTGTAAATGAAGAGCACAGTTTTATTGTGGGAATTGTATGAAGTAAGGATGAGGTTCTATCAAACGGTAGAGAAGGATCAATGTAGACTATCCTCTCTGGTACATTTGTAATACAGACTGTGCATCTCTGCTGGCTATTTGCAATAGCCAAATCCTTCATTGAAGAGCTGCAGTTGCTCAGTGGTTAGAGTGCAGTACTGCAGGCTACTTCTGCTGAATGCTGCTGACTGCAATTTGGCAGTTCAAATCCCACCAGGCTCAAGGTTGACTCAGCCTTCCATCCTTCCAAGGTGGGTAAAATGAGGACCCAGATTGTTGGAAGCAAGAGGCTGACTCTGTAAACCACTTAGAAAGGGTGATAAAAGCACTGTGAAGCGGTATATAAGTCTAAGAACCTTAGCTATTGCTATTGAAGTGAGAAGAGAGGCAATGTAAACAGAATGACTGTGAGTGGAACAATTTCTCCATTAGGGCTGGATGTTGTTTTTATGATATCTCTGAAATTTTTTTTAACAAAGTTAACTTTTTCCTTTTCAGATCAGTCACGGTTTTGATTCCCAGGTTGTGAGTGATGAAAATCCTTTCTTCTACCCAATGCTCCCTGCTGAAGGAGCCCAGTACCCAGGGATGGTGAAACTGGTCCTCCATTTCAGGTGGACCTTGGTGGGTCTCCTTGCTCCAGACACCGAGAACGGACAAAGGTTCATGAGGACGTTGACTTCCATGCTGGTCAGGAATGGCATTTGCCCAGTTTTATCACAAACCTTTTCCCCAGCTTCTCGGAAGCAAAATAAACTGGCATTTATTCCTCAGTTGGAGAAAGATTAATGTCTTTATTTTTGCTGCAGACTTGATTTCGTTAAATGCAGGGGTTTTGCTTTTGCAGCTGGTATTTGATAGTCTTGCTGAACCTCCTAGAGGAAAAGTCCTGCTCACCACAATCCGCTGGGACTTCACTATTTATTTGAAAAAACAATCATTTCCTGTCAAATACTTCCATAGCATATTTTCCTTTCCTATGAAGAAAAATCTATTTGAAATATATGATAGGCCTTTGAACCTTTATTCTTTTATGAGGCACTATATAGAAATCTCCTTCCTGTGTTCCTACACCAACAATGCCTTTTCAGTGAAAACATGGAGACGGTGCAGGCAGAGGGAAGATCTGGAAGCTCTCATGGAAGAGAAGATGTATCCAATCCTGACTCGGGACAACTATATCATTTACAACACAATCTGGGCTTTGGCACGGGCCTTAAATGCAGCTTATTTATCCAGATCCAGCAACACATTTAAAACTGGCAAAAACTTGAAAACTCCTATGCTGAAGGCGTGGCAGGTACTTACTTTCTATTGCACAGCTCTCCACAGCAGCTGAGAATCTATGTTGTAATTGTAAGAACCTGATAATAATTATACTGTCAGGATTCCAGCAGTTACTCCAATTAAATCATGAGCCTCAGTCCACACTCCCAAAACTAAAAAGGATTTAGAATTAACATTCCGGCAATAGCCTGGGTGTAGCCAACTCTGAGATACATAATTCACTGTCACCCTTGATCTTGATTTCACTCCCACCCCTCTGGGTGTATCATCCAGTGAAAAATGTCCATAGCCAAGAGTCATCAATCATGCTCTCCAATTAGATTTTTGCAGTGACAGAAGCTTCAGTCATCTAATCAGTCTCTGAAGAAAATATGAATGGAATGTACTTTCGATTCCACACTGCTCCCTGCTCTTTGAAACTCCTCCCTTCTTTCTGTTGACAACTATAAAACATGTATACAAAATGTTTTATGAGTTGACATATACTGTATTTGGAATATAAAAATTACATTACATTCCAATTTTCCATTGCTTTCCTTTCTGCAATTCATTTCACCCTGCTCATCTCTTTTCCAATTTTTATTTACAAGTTTCTTGTTAAAAATATTATTCTTTTCTTCTTTGACTCTTTTTTTTTACAAGCAGGACCATTACCATGTCATGCACCAAAAAGTGTGTGCTGTGTATATTAAGCTATTTAACATCTCTGATCTTCTAACTTCCTGGGCTGCCCTTCTGCTACAGGGCAGCCTTTAACCATTCTTTGGCTAAGAATTTTGGCTTTATTGGCAAAATTTCTTCAGTGTGGTTTATTATTTATGTATTTATTATTTATTTCCTTTTATTTGTCAAGCATGTAGATAACAGATATAATTATAACATGATTATCATTACATGAAATGGGTACACATAAAAAGGGACATTAGTACAGGGACAGTAGGCACATTGATGTTCTTATGCACGCCTCTTATAGACCTCTTAGGAAAGGGTTGAGGTTAACAGCAGACAGTCTAAGGATAAGGTTTTGGGGGTTTGAGGAAGAAACCACAGAGTCAGGTAGTGCATTCCAGGCATTGATAACTCTGTTGCTGAAGTCGTACTTTCTGCAATCAAGTTTGGAGCGGTTTAGCTTAAGTTTGTAGCTATTGTGTGCTCTTATATTGTTGTAGTTGAAGCTGAAGTAGTCATTGATGAGTAGGACGTTATAGCAGATAATTTTATGTACTACGCTTAGGTCAGATTGAAGGAGGCATAGTTCTAAGTTGTCTTAGCCCAATATTTCAAGTCTGGTGGAATAAGGTATTGTGTTTCAAGAAAAAGAGTGGAGGACTCTTCTCGTGAAATATCTCTGGACTCTCCCAATTGTATTAATGTCCGATATGCAGTGCGGGTTCCAGACGGATGAGCTGTATTGGAGAATGGGTCTAGCAAAAGTTTTGTATGCTCTAGTTAGCAATAGAATATTACCAGAGAAGAAGCTATGCAAGATTAGGTTAACAACTCTTAATGCTTTTTTGGCGATATTGTTGCAGTGGGCTCTGGCACTTAGATCATTTCCTGTAGGGTTTTAATTTTGGACCTCAATAGTTCATACTGGATATATCCTTTGCTTTGCTTACTTCCCATTGGTTTGCCAAAGTTTGCAGTGACAATAATGAATGGAAGAGATAAAGAACATTCTTTACCATCCTCATTTTTGAGGCCAATCTTGATTCTTCTAACAAGATTTTTATGCCAGTTGAGATGGAGACGTCTTCCCAAAGAGCTTTCTATGTTCTGTGCAACATTGTTCATTTTCTCTTCCATCCCAGCTTCATTCTTTCCTTCGAACCTCTCAGTTTTATAATAATTCCATCGATGGGGTCTATTTGGATGAGAATGGAGAGCTGGTAGCAGACCTGGACATTGTGAACACAGTGATTTTCCTCAATATGTCTGCTATCGTAATGACACTTGGAAGTCTAGAAAGAGTGGGATCCTTGGATTTCAAGTTGATGATGAGCCAGAGTGCTATTGCAATGATTGAGATTCTGAACAAGGTGGGGAAAAGACTTCATTCTGCTCTTTATGAAGGTCTTGCCAAGACGATTGCCAAATTGGAGCAGGGGTGGGCTTGGGATGTCATCTCAGTTCTCCCAAAGAGGAAACATCTTTTCACTAGATGTTCAGGTGTCTGTGAGAAAAATATCCTTAACTATTCCAGTTAACTGTTTATCAAACTTCTACAAAGAAGTTGGATTTATATCATGAGACAAAGTGATGGATTTTGTCAAAGCAGAAATCCATTCCACTTTCTTTTCAGGAGGTACATTGAGAATTCAAAATAAAATTCTAATGGGGAAAAAAACTAGAAGAAAAGATAAATAGGCAAAAAGCAAGCCACCAAGTCAGTTTGAAGAGCTTGAATTGTTGATTCCCAAATGTTGCATGTTACCTCTTTTAGGAAATAAAATAATCCATGTTGTGGATGTTATTTTTCCACTATTTTCTGGCCAGCCCTTCCCTCCTTCCAGGTGTGTGGAAAGATGTCTTCCTGGATTCATGAAGGTGTCTCAGGAAGGGAAGTCCATCTGCTGCTACAATTGTCACCCTTGTGCAGAAGGATCCATCTCCATCCAGGAGGGTGAGTGACAGCAGGAGAAAGAGACAGACTTTGGGGAGGATCAGAGATCCTGAGATTCTCCATGAACATGTATGTTGAAAGGCTTGGTCAGAGTGGTCCCTGCCTCTTTGAGTCTTGAACAAGATATACCTTTATGTCATTGTGAATTATAACAATAGTTCTTGCAGATTAATCTGGTATATAGCACAAGCAAACAGGGATAGAGATCATGGATAAAGATACAGGATAAGTGAGGGTTGAATATTGTGAGAGAGATGACATCTCCTGCTCTTTATCTTTTACAACACATCTTCAACATTTCAAATTACTTTACTTCATTGCTGTGAATAGTGAGAGTTTCCAGAAGCCAGAATATAATGATGGAATTTTGATTGGATCTTTGGAAGAGGATTGACCAAATTCTGGCCATGTCTGGTGGGCACTTTGGGCAGCCAGAGTTTCAAGTTATAGTTACTGGTCTTTACACAAAGGATGCATTTCTTTGCTAAAGGAGTCTCACAGAGTGGCTTCCCTGTACTCCTCATTCAGGGGTGGGATTCAAATTTTTTAACAACCAATTCTGTGGGTGTGGCTTAGGTGGTGGGCGTGGCTTGGTGGTCATGTGACTGGGTGGACATGGCTTGGTGGTCATGTTATTGGCTGGGCGTGGCCAACTCAATATCACTCACATCGAGGCACGCATCTCCTCGTCTGGCCTCTCAAGACTGTGGGGATGCTTCAACAGTCGTAAGTGTGAAAAATGGTCATAAGTCACTTTTTTCAGTGCCATTGTAACTTTGAATGGTCACTCCACACAAGCAAAGTACCAGCAAAGGAGGGGAAAAAAACTCCAGAGACGTTCCAGAGACAGGAAGTCTAGTCCTGCCAAGAATAATAAGTGTTAACAGAGAGGCAGTTTCTATAAGCAACACCAGAATGTTTCCTTCCTGCCTTCCTTACAGGATTAGGCCAGTAATTTCTTCTAACAACCGGTTCTCCAAACTGCTTAGAATGTTAACAACCGGTTCTAGGGAATAGGTGCAAACTGGTAGAATCCCACCCCTGTCCTCGTTCTATTTGCTGCAGGAGGGGGAGATGGTAGACAATGTCGGCTGGCGACTCCCAGGGACAGGGCCTTCTCTGTGGGTGTGCCTGCCCTTTGGAACCAATTACCCGTGGAACTGGCTCTGACCTTCATTCCTTCTGTCGCAACCTAAAGACTTGGCTTTTTCGATCGGCCAACCTGGACTGATGGAGTTTTTAATTGTTTTTAGATTTGTTGGTGGTTTTAATTTTTAAGGGCCTTGGTGGCTCAGGCTGTTAAATGCCTGCACTTTAGATCCAGCTGCCTGCAATGACTGCAGGCTCGAATCCCACCAGGCTCAAGGTTGACTCAGCCTTCCATCCTCTCAGGGTAGGTAAATTGAGGACCCAAGATTGTTGGGGGCAATAAGCTGACTTTGTAAAAATGCTGCTTAGTAATAAGCAGGCCTATACAATGGAATGAAGGCTATTGCTGAGCACACTGGGTTGTATCCCAAAAAATTGTAAGCTGCCCTGAGTCTTCGGAGAAGGGCGGCATATAAATGTAATTAAAAAAAATGTAATTGGGGTTTCGTGTTTAATTGCTTTTTAAATTTTGTATTTCTGTTTTTATTTCTGTGAGCCGCCCTGAGTCCTTTGGGAGATAGGGCAGCATAGAAGTCCCATCATTAAATTAAATTAAACTGAATTATGTAATAAGTGACTGCACTGTTCACTGGTGCCTTTCTTTCTGCCTGCAGACTCCTGGCTTTATACTTCTGAAGTTTGACATTGCAGAGGTTCTGCTGGAGGCCCTTCTTAAAATAATTTTCAGAATCATGGTCCATGGAGAGGAAAGGAGAGGAGAGGAGAGAGAAGAGGGGAGGGGAGGGAAGGAGGGGGAGGGAGAGGAGAGGAATCATGAGCTGTGGTTGAGCCAAATTTCCTTCTTGAACTTATGGAAAATGTTCCTCTTTCTGATAATAAAAAAAATGAGGATTTTGATGTCCTCATTCCATATCCAACTCATTTCAAGGGCCACTCCATTGAAGTTTCTTTCTCCATGGCAAAAGTAGTGTTTCTAATTTTCAGCTCACGGCTACGTTAAGCGATTCTTTGCATGTACTTAATTCCATTGTAGGCTGGATCTCATTGGTGCCTTAGAGCAATGAGGTTCAGAAATCAAAAGGTAAAATGGTGGAACTGCCTTTCTTCCTTGAATCCTCCTCCCTCTTGTTCTCTTTCAACAAGTTCATTGATGAAATGGTGACATCAAAAAAGAAATATTCAGCTGTTCTACCTCTAGGAAATGAAAAATATATATTGATTTCACCTACACACAACCATTCACACCAAACACAAGTTTACCCAAACAGTGCATTTTATTAAAAGCGTGTTAAAGGGAGCTCTCTCTTGCTCTTTTTCAGATGCAGACAAATGTACCAAATGTCCTGAAGATCAACATCCAAACATCAGACGAGTTCACTGTATCCCCAAGATTAAAGTTATCTTTCTTATAAGGAAAATCTGGGGATCATCCTCACTTCCATTGCCTTGTTCCTCTCTTTAACCACTGGCTTTGGCTTGGGGATCTTCATTACATTCATGGAAACACCAATTGTCAAAGCCAACAACCGGGACCTCTCCTACATCCTCCTGGTCTCTCTCCTGCTTTCCATCTTGACCTCCTTCATGTTCATTGGGCCAGGGAGAGTGACTTGCCTCCTCCGACAAACAGCCTTCAGCATAGTCTTCACCATTGCCATTTCTTCAATCTTGGCAAAACAATCACAGTGGTGTTAGCCTTCTTGGCCACAAAACCAGGCAATAAAGTGCAGAGATGGTTGGGGAAGAGCTTGGCCAACTTTATCGTCCTTTCTTGCTCTGGTGTCCAAGTTGTCATCTGCAGCATCTGGTTGGTAACTTTCCCCCCATTCCCTGACTCTGACATGCACTCCCAACTTAAAGATCATCCTACAATGCAATGAAGGTTCGGTCACCATGTTTTATGTTGCCCTTGGGTACATGGGCTTCTTGTCTGCTGTCTGCTTCACAGTGGCTTTCCTGGCCAGGAATCTCCCTGGGGCCTTCAATGAAGCCAAGCTGATCTCCTTCAGCATGCTGGTCTTCTGCAGTGTCTGGGTGTCCTTTGTGCCCGCCTACCTGAGCACCAAGGGGAAGTACACGGTGGCTGTTCAGGTCTTCTCCATCTTGGCCTCCAGTGCTGGACTCTTGAGCTGCATCTTCATCCCCAAGTGCTACATTATTATTGTTAGGCCAGATCTGAATACCAAAAACACATGATGTCAAAATAAAATAGAAAAATGACTTTTAGAAATCTGTTATTTTTCAAAAATGTCATTTAGTAAGCTTGATTAACAGGTTTTGACCATTTAATGTTTGTTTATTTATTATGACATTACCAATCCTTACAACTGTCAACCCATTTAAACAGTGATGGAAATATTTCCCAGTTTTTATGGAAGGGAATAAAGCCCAAGAATTAGATATAAACTACTGCAAGATCTTTATTTATGAGTTTATGAGACTGGAAATTGAATATCGATGCATGTTGTCTGGCCTGGTTAAAAGAATGTGTGAATCTCCAGAACAGGATGTTACTTTAATTAGAGGCCCATGAATTAAGATTGGGATGGCACAACTATTTATGATATCATAAAACTAAACTTAATGTTGCTTTTAATAATCACCTTGTTAGATGTACCATACTAAGAGTTTAGAATAAATATAAAACAATAAATATAAAATATGTATATCTGTAAAAATATAAATATGAAATACATCTCTGTGAAATTGCCTCTTTGGGTGTCACCCCAGGAATCTTTTTTTCACAAAAGAAATGGTGGTGAAGCCAGACTGGGACGTATGGAAAAATTCTATCTTTCAACTCTGGTGACCCTGTACTAAAATTGAGGGAAGAACTTGAATCAGAATGTTTGCCATTGGTTTACATACCAGATCTAGTACCAGACAAGTTATCTAAAATATATAAAGGTGTGTCAATTAAATGTTGGGAATGTAAAAATAAAGAAGGGATTTTTTTATGATTTATGGTGGACATGTGATAAAGCAAAAATATTTTGGAGGAAGGTTCATATTGTAATACAGAAAATTCTGAAAATGTAGGTAAAAATGAAACCAGAAACTTTCCTTTTGTGTCTAATGCAGAGGTGGAATTCAGCCACTCCTGACATGTTCTGGAGAACCGGTAGCGAAAATTTTGAGTAGTTTGGAGAACCAGTAAATTCCACCTCTGGTTGGCCCTGCCCCCATCTATTCACTGCCTTCCAAGTCCCAACTGATTGGCTGGGTCTTCTTTGGTTGCCCTGCACAGGAGAATGGAGCTGGAAAGCAGGTTAGTGGGGTGGGTAGGGAATGGGATTTTGCAGTAACCTTCCCCCAGGTGTGGGGAGGGAATGGGGTTTTTTGTAGTATCCTTCCCCTGCCATGCCCACCAAGCCACATCCACGAAGCCACACCACACCCACGAAGCCACTTCACCAGGGGTAGGATTCTACCGGTTCTATCTGGTTCTATAGAACCCCTTGTTAACTTTCTAAGTAGTACGGAGAACCTGTACTTAGAAGTAATCTCCCTTTGTTTTTTTTTCCACCCTTATTATATTTTTGGCAGACAGCCTAGACTTCCTGTCTCCGGAGCTTCTGAGGCTTTCTTAAAGGGGAAGGGTTGTTTTAAGATTTTTACACTGCTGTTGGGAGGAAATATTTCCCTGGACAATCTGCACTTTGAAGAAATAATTGAATAATGAAGCAAAGCTTTTAGTGACAGGGAACCAAGATTAGTGACTCTCAGCAAGGCTTCTTGGCTAACTAGAAAGATTAACATTCAAATGTGAGTTTACATACTCTTTCTGAGTTTTGGTCTAAAACTGGTTTTTGGGGAAGCTTAATTCTGTGCTTCGTGAAGTTTAATCCTGTGTTTATTGATGGGATAATTTTCCCTATTCATCTTCAACAAGCAACGGCTACTGTTGTGATTTAATTATTTCTATTCTGTTTCAATTTTTTCTTGTCTCATGGTTTCTTTTTCTATTTGGGAGGGGTCTTCCTTCACTGCTTTAATACTATCTGGCACTGTCCTTTTGGGGTATACTTCCAAGAGGCAGGGTGCAAGCTTGGCACTGATTTTTTTTTACTGCCTTTCTGGGGGCATGTGACCTTTCCTTAAATCTGGCTAATTTCCTTAGGATATCTTGTGAGGTGAGTGAGACCAGCTGGTATTTTTAAGTGTTCAAATGGATCTAAGGATTGCTTCTCCTGGGTCTGCTCTTTCTGGACAGCTTAAATGGCCTCTCTACTAAAGGGTTTCACTTTATGAGCAGGAGTTGACTGCTTGATAGTTATCACTGCATTTTAACTATTTTCATTCCTCAAGGCACTCTGGCACCCTGCCTGATTTGTAACTCCAGCTTGCAGGTATTTTTAATCTAATGATTGGTATTTAGAGCAGCTTTTTGAAAGCAGAGAAGCTTTTTGTATTTTTGTACAGGTAATCCTTGACTTACAACAGTTCATTTAGTGACCATTCAAAGTTACCATGGCACTGGAAAAAGTGACTTACAACCATTTTTTCACCCTTATGACTGTTGCAGCATCCCCACTGTCATGAGAGGTCAGTGAGGAGAATCACCCCTTGACATGAGTGATGACGGTTGGCCATGCCCAGCCCTCTGCAGCCCTCCCCGTAGCTCCTCGTAGCTGTCCGGGCCTCGCCCTGACCTCTCCAGGGCTCCCCAGGCTTTGGAAACTGGCAAAAAACACTTCTAAGCAACTGGTCATTGAGCGAGGAGCACTTGCATTTGGTTTGCCAGTCACATGGCCACCTGTCCACACCCACCCTATTCACATGACCACCTAGCCACTCTCAGTCAGCAAGCCACTCCCACCCCAGTCACATGACCACCAAGCCACACCCACAAATTAGGCCCCGCCCACAGAACCGGTTGTGAAGAAATTTGAATCCCACCCCTGCACACCACACCCACAAAGCCACTCCGCAGAACTGAATACCACCACTCTTCTAATGGAAAAACACTTAGAGAAAAACATTGGAACTTTGACCCTATATATGTTGACACCAAGTCTCCTTTTAAAATCACAAAGGTGTGGGTAAAAAATCAGTCTCCAGGTGAATGGGACTATTTGGTAAGCAAATGAAGACATAAGGAACAGGTCCTTAGAGCTCACAGTGACCTTTGGTAAGTTACATCAGTGGTGGGATTCTGTGGGCATGGCTTGGTGGGTGTGGTGTGGCGTGGCGTGGCAGGGGAAGGATACTGCAAAATCCCCATTCCTTCCCCACCCCACTAACCTGCTTTCAAGCTCCATTTTCCTGTGCAGGGCAACAAAAGAAGACCCAGCTGATCAGCTGGGACTCAGGAGGCAAATAATAGATGGGGCTGGGCCAGTCAGAGGTGGTATTTGCTGGTTCTCCGAACTACTCATAATTTCCGCTACCAGTTCTCTAGAACTGGTCAGAACCTGCTGAATACCACCTCTGAGTTACATCATAACATCCTCACAGCAACCCCTGAATCTGAAGATGCAGATATATCTTAGATTTAAGATCGTTTTTCTTTGCAGATAACAGAAGGACAAGAATGAACCTGAGATTTATCATGCTGCTGTTGTTCCAAAAATGGTCCAGCCTGGCGCAGAAGCCAATCAGAGCATACCATAACAGGCCTTGCCTAATCATGAGGTAGTTGGGGCCACCTGGATCCCCAGTTCTTCCACAAGGCAGTGGATGCCAAAGAGAAGGGCTGTTTCTGGGTCCAACAGGATGATATGGTTTCATAGAGGGGATGCCAAGAACCTCCCTGTTCTAGTCCTGCTCTGGGCCACATTGGATGCCCCAAAAATTATTGACTTCCCCACTCCATTCTCTGACTGATTCTTTACATTCATGTAAACAAAGACTGTAGAATATCAAACAACCTAGACAAGTTTTATAGATGGAGGATTTATTAGGTTTACTTGCCTACTTCAGTTCAACAGGTTTCATAGGTTTTATATCAAAAACTGTTATGCTATCCTGATTTTACCTATTTCTAAACATCTACATATTTTGCTGTATTTTACACATTGGTCGCTGACCACCATCATCCTCTGGTTTCTTTTATTATTTAGTTCCACCTTTACAAACAAATAATGGCTTTTATCCAAGGAAGAAAAACGTCTGCTTTTTTTCAAAGTTGAAATGCCCTGACAGTAGAACCCAAAGTCAATCTTTTGATGACTATAATGAATAAAAGTGATTTTCAAGGATTTTGTTCTGGTTTGGAACTTTGTAAGAGTCATATAAATGGCCATCCATCACTTAACAAAAGCAAACCAGAATCAGTTGCATCCATATTGAGGAAAGACATTTCAGAATCACGCCAAAATTCCCTCTTGAGATTGGAATGTATCAAGAACAGAGGTGGTATCCAGCAGGTTCTGATCAGTTCTGGAGAACCAGCAATTGAAGTTTTGATTAGTTCAGAGAACAGGCAAATACCACCACTGACTGGCCCTACACCCAACTATTCTCTGCCTCCCGAGTCCTAGCTGATTGGCTCGGCCTTCTTGTTTTGCCCTCTACAGAGCACAGAGAATGGAGAATGGAGCTGGAAAGCAGGTTAGAGGAGTGGGGAGGGAATGGGGATTTTGCAGTATCCTTCCCCTGCCACGCCCACAGAAGAGGTAGTAAAAAAATTTTGAATCCCACCACTGATTGAGAGATTTTCTAAGGGATGTGCCAGGGAAATACTTTAAGAGCTGAACAACTGCCATGATGATGCAATACTGTAATGCTGTAAGGGTGATGCAATGATAGCAACGAGATGTTTGGGAGAAATGAAGTTTGGGAGAAAGTTCTCCTGTCTCACTCCTGGGCACATTTTCAGAGTTTCACCCCATTTGTGATTCCTCCCATTGGGCCCCTGCTTGTTGATTCACTCCAAGTTTAGAGAGATAATGTCTCTTCTTGTGGACATTGTCCAAATCATAGTGATTTATTTATTCTCTTGGTGCTAAATCTCAAAAGACATTTTGGACTGCTTTCAGACGTCACACAAACACACAAACGCATAAATGGCCCTGGAGAAATAGAGGACCTTGAAAGCTTTTATGGCAGGCAGGGGATTCAGATATGAAGTCTGGACTCTGTTGTGATTAGGAACTTCTGTCTTGGAAAAGGGCTTTGCTTTCTTCTATCTCTTCCTATTACTGTGTCTTCAGCAAGGCTGGAGACTCCATCAGGAGCACAAGTCATGTTGCTGCTTCTGCTGCCCCAGGAAGTTCTGGCAAGTCTCTTGGCCAAATGTCTGCTGACTCTGAAGAGGGACGAGGTGCACCCAGAGAACTATTACAAGCCGGAGAGTTTATCATTGGTGGCATTGTCTCTGCAACGAGAGTGCTGCTTCTACCAATAAGCTTCAACAAATCTCCTTTGACCATTCTCTGTAAGCCAAATTTCATGCACAGACTTAGAGCCTCTCCATTCCACCTTAAGTTCTAAAGTTTAGTCGCTTCTCTTCCATGAATGATCTCTTTGATCTGCTATTTCTCTCTCTTTCTGTCTTATTTCATCCTTTTCAGCTGATGAACCTGATTTGAAATTCTCAAATAAATAATCAGCAGATAACCTTCTGTTTTTCTTGACTTTGAAGAAGAAGCATCTGTTTTTCTTTTTCTCTTTTTTAAATTACATTTATATGCGTCCCTT
>SOZL01000136.1:0-44478 GCA_009733165.1 Naja naja
TTTTAGGAGCAAGGAGCATCTACTGCATACCTCAGTTCCAGCATGAGATAAATGGCCATCTCCATTTCAGACTGGGGAAGGAACGCTTGTGGCAAATGGGGAGAAAATGGCTTGGAATTCCAGTGACCTCCAGAAAAACTATTTCCTCATATTTCCCTGACCTAAACTCAAGGTTATATGTAGAACTCTTATGCTCTGCAGTTAACTTTTGTTTAAAAAAAACAAAATACAGCAAAATAATCCCTCATCTCAAGGTTTGCTCCTGGACTGACATATCTGGAACTTATTGATCCCATACAGTGTATTGCAGGGGTGCACTGGCTGAGGCATTCTGGGAGTTGAAGTCCACGACTTTTTTTTCCAAGATACTTTTTAACTTCCAGGCCTAGCCTACGATTTCCCTCATCCATGGGCTAATCAAATCCTGCCTGTTTAGCTTCTGAGGCCTTCAAGGCCAATTAGAGGCTGTCTAATATCCTACTGTACCCTTTCTGACAGCATTGGCTAAAGTTCTCAAAGTACACTGTATAAGCCTGGAGCGATTTCCTCGTTCCTAATCGGCAGGCTGTCACATGCAGGGACGAGGCACCTAGAGATAAAATCATGTAGAAATGGCACTCGATGTCACTAGTCACGATTTCCCAGAGAGCTCAGCCCTACGTTGCTTTACCGCCGGCCTTTCCTCCTCCTCCTCCTATTCCGGGTTCGCTGAGGACACTCTTTAACTTTGACTATCTCTTTGCTCGCAAGTTGGTGACGTCATACCTATGACGTTTCTTCGGCGGTGGCGGGAAAGTAATGTCGGGTTTGCGGGCTGGGCGGCAGGCGAAACTCCTCGCACTTCAGTACCCTTTCTCCGTCAGACACGCCCCCTCCCCTTTGCACGCCGTTGGTGGGCCAGGCGTGTCAATCAAGCCGGTAGGTTCTCTCTTGCAAGATTCCACTGCGCGAGGCTGTATCTCAAACCTTCCCTTCTGCGGCCCCGGAGACCGCTGTGCCTCTCCCCCGCCTCCCGAGTCTCCTCCTCCCCACTCCGGCAGAGCTGCGCCCCATTCCCCGCCCCCAAGAAAGGTAGGGTTCCCCCCCTACACACACGTCCTTTTTCTCGCGACGTCTCGCTGCGGATCTGGGAAGTTCCCAGTCGCAGAAAGCGGGAGTCCCCCACCCCCGCGCGCAGGGGCACATCCTCCTCCGGAATTGCGGTGCCGGGTTCTCAGGAGGGCTCACCCCTTTCCTCGAAGCCCCATTTCTGAACCACACTGGGGGCTGTGGGGTGCCGGGGGCGGCATCTTGCCGTAAAGGAATTGCTGAGGTTAGAACGGGAAGCCGCTGTGGTGGGGGCTTGGGGGTTTTGTGCCAGAATGCTTCCTTGCTTTCCTGCCCTTTGCACCGGCCTGTTCTCTTCCCTCCCCTCCCCACTCCGCATTTTGTTTTTTGTTTTGCTTTTAATCATAAACAGCGGTGCAGGCAACTCTCAGATCTTCTCAGTGGAACAAATTGCTAGAGAGGCAGCTGTGACCTTCATCAGCCAAATCAGGATTTCTTTTTGAAGCAACAGCAATCTTCTTCCTCCTCCTCCTATCCCTGCATTAATGCTTCTTGTAATGCTGCTGCAGTGATGTGTTTAAAAATAAATGAATACATGAAATGCTCGTGTGTGCGTGTGCGCACGCGCACGCGCATGCACACATGTGTATACACACACACACAAATACGGGTAGTCCTCAACTTACAACCATGATTGAGCCAAAAGTTTCTCTTGCTAAGTGAGAAATGGGTGAAGTGGGTTTTGCCCCATTTTATTTACTTTTCTTGCCGTGTTTGTTAAAATGAGAAGCGCTGCAGTTGTTAAGTGAGTAACATGGTTGTTAAGTGAATCTGGCTTCCCCATTGACTTGCCTTGTCAAAAGATTGCAAAAGGGGGATCGCATGACCCCTAGGGACACTGCAACCCTCATAAATTTGAATCAGTGGTCAAGCATCTAAATGTAAATCACGTGACCATGAGGATGCTTCAATGGTGATAAATGTGAAAAATGGTCTTAAGCCACTTTTTTCAGTTGTTGTAACTGAACAGTCATTAAATGAACTGTTGTAAGTCAAGGACTACCTGTACATATGTAAACATGTGCATAATAAATATTTTTTAAAAGAAAAACAATACAAATTTTGAAAAGAAAGTAATATGTAAAAAAGGTGCAAAGAAAGAAAAAGATTAAAAAAACTTATAAAGAAGTGGTTTTCAATTATCTTAAGAGCAGTTTCAAGTATATTTTAGAATTGTAGATCACAAAATAAGGAAAATCCAAAGACCCCTCAGTTAAACATATACTCCTCCTATAATTCAATTTTTAACAATGTTGGAGTACACATTTTTGGTTTGAACAAGATCATGTATTTCTGGATGGCTTCTTAATTCCCTTTCATTTCTGAAGATCTTTTCAAAGTAAATTTTAGGGTAGAGGTCAAAAACCAAATAAATATGAAGATTATTCAGTAATAACCTAATCCTAATATGTGGTTTAAGCGTGTTTTGTGTATCTATATGCACACATTTATTGATTGATTGATTGATTTTTTATTTAAAAGTGTATGATATTGTAATTTTTGAGAAATAACTGAGAATTTACGAAGAATGCTGAGAGATTCTAAATATGAGATATGCTATTTTTCAAATACTATGTTAATGGATGTTGGAAAAGATGGACATGGAGGAAATGGGAAGAAGTAAAAGAAACTAGAATGAAAGTAGATTGAATACAGAAAAAGAAAGCAAAAATCCAGTATGAAGAAATCTTGGACCCTAAGTCATCTCTCAACAGAATGAATGAAAGCGGATATAAGAAAGAGGATGTGAATCTGTTGGAACAGAATTAAAAGAACTATGTTGCTGCATAAACATTTGGAGTTACTTGGATAGACAGCTTCAATTACCAAAACAACTTTAGGGGAGCAATTACAGTTACAAATGAAAGCAACAGCAAAAATTAACAAGCCATGCCAGGGAGATGATATGGCAGTTATGCATGTTCTGCAACTTCCTTGGTGTTAACTTTTCCATCCATTTCTTTACATACCATAGTAATATTGAGGTGAGAGCTTAAGTGTCATCTAGTTTATGGATCAATAGTCTGGAATAGATGATGCTAGTCTGCTTTTTAAATTGTGGATGAAATATTTACCAAGGTTTTGTTCTTTTAATTCTGCATTTAGACATTTATGTGCAAATATCCTAAGCAAATTACATATGGAATATTGTTTGCCTTATCTAGAAGAAAGATAACTGAAACTGACCCTTTTTCTTCTATTTAACTCTTACTCTGCAGGGAAGTTTGAATACAGTTTACTGCTAGTGGAAAGAAAAATATTTTTCAAACATGTCTCAGATTGATAAAATGAGCATTCTTGGAGTGAGGAGCTTTGGTGTGGAGGATAAAGATAAACAAGTTATCACTTTCTTTAATCCTCTAACTATTTTGGTGGGCCCAAATGGTGCTGGAAAAACGGTAAGATTCAAGTGGGTTTAATTTTTTAAAATAAACTATACTTTCTTAACCACCCATCCCAGTGTTCAAAAGTGGCTTAATTCTGGGAATAAATATATTTTAAAATCTTATCATAAATGTCCCAAAAGAATAATAAGTAAATAAATAACAAAATTTGGGGATTATCTCAGAAGAAGTATTATATTCTGTTTTTCATATACCTTAAATATTAGCTCCTTACAGATAAATATATCTCTTTTTAACAATGACACTGAAAAAACAAATTGTGTAGGATATATATTTTTTAAAAATATAGATCACAAAAACTTCTATGTGCTCATTTACAGATTGTTTAATTGCACAAGAAGTACCAAAATCCCGTCTTTTCTTCCCCATCCCACTGGTTACTTCTTTTTTCTTTATCCAATTTTCCTATCCTGTCTTGTCACTTGAGCATCTCTTTTTCTTCCTTCCTTCTCTTAAATTTGTGAGTGCTTTCTTTTTAAAGTAACAAACCAATTAACTTTTTACTTATATTTTACTGGTGTAACAGATAAACTCTCATCACATGTGTAGCATATGTGAGCAGGTTAAGTACAATACTAAATAAGTTTTAAAACATGACTGCACAGTAGACATGCATTTCATTCTTAAATGAAATGAATTCATTCAAATTAATCTACTTGCAGCTCCTTTAGCAGAAATTTTGAATGGGTCTGTAGATTTTTAACAGTACCATGGTGTTTGTGTTTCTTATTTATATCTTTTCATACATTGATAGTGTATTTTACGTTAAAGAACATGACTGTGGAAAATAGTGAGATACTTCTTTCAGTACAGGAGGATGCTTTCAAAGAACTAAATTTAAACATTTTGTTATCACTCTCTTTTGTTTGACAATATACACAAGACATCAGCTTGTGTTAGATGCATAGGATCTTGCAATTTTGTACAAATCAATGTCAATGGGAATTCCTGCTAATAGAAGTGATCAGCAAAGCTCCATATTTGTAGTTTCTTAGATATATGGGGAGGTTGGAGAAAACAATACATGAGAGGGTCTACTTTTTAAATCTGCTCATCTAGACATAGTCATTTAGTGGCCATTAAATATATTTCTGATGCTTGTTTTCATTTCATTAGACTATAATAGAATGCCTCAAATATATTTGTACTGGGGATTTCCCACCTGGCAGCAAAGGAAATTCATTTGTCCATGATCCAAAAGTAAGTATTGCAGTTGCTAGTTTGTTTGGCCAGTAAATTGCAGTGTGTAGATTAAGTTGATGAGGAATTTGTAGTTCCCTATTTCAAGAAAAATGACAATTATTATTTTCTATGTTGTGCCTTGAGATGCAGTATAAAATACATTGGAAAAATATACAAATATTACTATCGACACAGAAATGTGAAGTCATAGCTGCCAGTTCTTTAACTGGTGTTTGGTATAGTATATGTACAGATCCAAGCAATGTGTCCTTTTGTAATTGATTGCTGAAATGTTTGTTAGTGCTTTTATGGTTCTGTTCTCATGACAACTTCCTTATTATTTTTCTTAACTTATTGGCCTTCCTTGGAATATTTTTTCATACACATTTGCATGCAACAGACATAATGATTTTCTTCTCATGCAATAGAAATACCTGCTTCAGTTTCTTGTCCTTATGCTTTCCCTTATGTCTCTCAAATCTGTTTGAAAAGAGCCCCTTAACTCTGGTGGAAATTCAGTCCATCATCAATGTCCATGATCCAGAAAATAACTTTTAAATCTCTGCCTCCACTTTTATTATAAACAAACATGGTTAAAGAGGTGATGTAGCAGAAGAAACTGTTGATCTTCCTGGACCTGTAAATAAAAATAAATTTATTTTCCACTGGGGAAGGTTGCCAATGAAACAGATGTCAGAGCTCAAATAAGACTTCAATTTCATGATGTTAATGAAGAGCTTGTTGCTGTCCAGCGATCCATGGTATGTTCTCAGAAAGGAAAGAAAACAGAATTTAAAACTCTTGAAGGAGTAATTACAAGAATAAAGTGAGTGAACAATCATATTTTAATTGAATTTGATTTTGTAATTATATCAGTGCAATATGTCTGAAAACAAAGTATAGATGTACCTTCTATTTTTACATGCCACCACAAGCTTGTACCAAGTTGTGATTAGAATCTTTTCTAAATATATTTATTTTATTTGTACTTCAATTGATGCTTCCTCTTCTTTCCTGTTATATTAATTTAGCTGAACAAATAATATAATAGCATGTTTTTCTTCTGTGAAATTGAAAAGAACTCTCCTTATATGATATACTGGAAAACAGTAAATGTAAGAATAATATAAGTCAAATAGTCATGAAATATATGGAAAAACACAAAAGATCATGAGTTCTAGTCTTGCCTTAGGCATGAAGCCAATGGGGTGACTTTGGGCCACTTGTTCTTTCTCAGCTGTAGGAAAAAGGCAATGCTAAGCCACTGCCAAAAATTTTGCCAAGAAAATTGCAAGGATTTTTCCAGGCAGTTGCAGCAGTCAATACTGATTTGAAGTAATAGAAAAAGAGAAGTAAATTGTGTGTATAATGTTCATCATTCACTTGCTGTGTTATTGTGCCTATGTTCATGCAGGCATGGAGAGAAAGTCAGTCTGAGCTCCAAGTGTGCAGAAATGGACCGAGAGATGATTGCTGCCCTTGGAGTTTCTAAGTCTGTACTTAATAATGTCATTTTCTGCCATCAAGAAGATTCCAACTGGCCTCTAAGTGAAGGAAAGGCTCTGAAACAGAAATTTGATGAGATCTTTTCAGCAACAAGGTAATCTTTATTTGTGATTTCTTGAATGAGTAAAGGATTAAAATGAGTCAAATAACCTTTAATGTTAATTAATGAAAGGTTGTCTACAGATTACAGGTAGTTTTAAAAAATCACATAAATTTTTCTTTCCAAAAGGTATATTAAGGCTTTGGAAACGCTTCGCCAGGTGCGTCTAAAACAAGGGCAGCGAGTTAAAGAATGTCAGGTGGAGCTGAAGTACTTGAAGCAGAATAAAGAAAAAGCACAAGAGATCCAGAATCAGCTAACTAGCAGGGAAACTCAGTTAGCTGCCTCCAAAGAAAACGTCAGACATATTGAAAACCAACTAGAGCCTCTAAAGGTGATTTATTATCTGTAATATGTTGATTAAATGGATGTGTCTTCAGCTGGCAACTTGAATCCGTTTATTGCAGCTTGGTTGCTGACTCCAAATTGTTAGCCTAGTTTAAAGGTGTGCTTAATTAATGAACCATGAAAGAGCATGAAGAGAGCTTTAAATTGAATATTAAAAAAACAAAAACAAAATTGGATATTTGAAAGTTGGGTCTTATGTCCAGATAGATGGCAGCCTGAACTCCATGCCCATTTTAAAAATGTCATTGTTGAAGATTGGAGAGAGCTTTGCTTGCATCCTTCCTTAGGGCCCAAATGGCTAATTCCTTTAAGGAGTTTATTTACAAAGTTGTTTTATCATCCATCCTAATTGTTATGCAGTATCCTTACATTAAATATTTATTCCTTTCTCAGAACTCTTTGGTGGAAATAGAACAGAACCTTATAAAAGTAATGAGACTTGATAATGAAAGCAAAGCTCTGGAAAGTCGGAGAACGCAGATGGAAAAGGATAATCAAGACTTGCAACAAAAAATGGAGAAGGTTTGCTTATGTTGTTTATGTTTGCATGAAGAGGAATATTTAAACTGCATTTATAAAGGAGAATATTTGTAGCTCAGGGTTGAAATGTGGGATTGGTTGTTTTCTTGCAGACATCTCATTACCCAAACTAGGTAATATCAGGACTGCTGCATGTAAATATTATGCTGACCCAATGGTAAAAGTTAGACTTTTGTTCTCAGCAAATGTTGTGTTTATAATCAGTCATCCCTCTTGCAGTTGTTATTACTATTGCAATGTTTTTAGTGAGCAAATCCATGAGTAGGTGGTACAGCAACATTAAGAACTGATATGAGACCTAGATTAAGAAAAAGGTTAACATTTTCCCAGTCCACTACAGTATTTCTCAATCTTCATTGGAACAATGCAGACTGGTGGATTAGGTTTTTAGTTTAGGAAAGGCAGTCCTAATCATATAGCTTTTTATATCACATATTTTTTGGCCTTTGCAAGACTCCCATTCTGAAAAATAATAAGATATTTGTAAAATAATGTTTTTTCTCCTACATTACAATATTAGGTTTTTCAAGGAAGTGATGAGCAACTTAGAAGAATGTATCAAAACCATCAGAAAACTGTGAAAGAAAAGGAGAAGCGGTTAACAGAGTGTCAGCAAGAACTGGAGGCAGTAAACAAAGAATTCCTAAGATTTAATACAGAAAAATCAGAATTATTAGTTGAACAAGGTATCTTTTTGTTAACATTTTATTGCATGTTAATAATGAAAATTGATACCAGTATTTTTCTTTTCTTTTCTTTTATATATAATTTCTATTAAGATGTTTGCAGGAGCTGCATTGGTTACTGAACTACTTCCAGGTGCTACTCAAAATGCTGCTTGTCATCTTTAAAGCCCTACATGGCTTGGCACCAGGTTATTTGAAGGACTGCCTCTGCCAGTTAAATCTACTTGCAGGAAGGCAGAGCATACTGTGGGTTCCATCTATTAGGGAAATCAGGTGGGATCAAGATAAAGGTCTGAAAAAGAAAAAGAGGTAGATTTCTCCCTTTGGAATTAATATAATTCCCCCAGAGATAAGATTGCCCCTCCAACTTGTTACTTTTCCAGAAGACCTTTAAGGTGGAGGCTGATACAGAGAAAATTAAATGATACTTTTTGGAGTGTGCAGGAGGTGGGATTGTATTAGTTTTATGATTTGGATATTTTATAACCCACACAGAGTACTGTGTGACTCTATAATATAAATTTGTTTAATAAATAAATAAAATTTGACTATAGTAGTAAAATCTAATACAAATGAAACTTAAAAAGAATAGAAGGAAGGAGTACAAATGCAAGGAAAAAGAGAAGAAAGAAAAAATATAATAAATAAAAAGTAATATATGAAGAAGTGACTTCCAGTCTTGATCACAAGAAGCATAAATTTAGTGATGCTTCACCTCCTCTAAGGTTACAGACATTTATGTCTTGAACCCATCTCTTATCTATGAAAATATCCATGAAACATCATCCTTTCAATCCTGGTGTCATCAGAAAGTTCATAAAGGGTTGCCAGAGGTAACAATCTATCTTGTTTTAACCTTGATCAAATAAACCAACTTTACAATCCTTCCTTTTACTTTTAAAAGCCTTAATCTTTAATTCATTCAAATATTGTCATAAGATTTTGTTTATTTCAATTTTTCCCCCCATCTTACATAGTTGTTCTTTAATGAGCCTCTTTTTCCAGATTACTTTCTTGGTTTGTCATTTGTGTTTGCCTTTGAAATTTTAAAACCTCAGCCAATTTCTTTTGTAAATCCAATAGAATATCCTTTCCTAAATCCAATGGAATATCCTTTCCTAAATCATTCTCCTGGCCTTTTAGTTATAAATCCACTTTCAATATCATTTGTATCTTGTCAAATAATTTGTCAAACCTCTGTCATTTCTTCAGTTATGTCTTGTGGATACAGTCCATTCTAACACCAATTTAATTGACTTGCTAACTTAAATCATAATTTGATAAAGGAGGATGGCCACCTAAATTGTCACTCACGCTTAAACAGATTATGAGTGTGACCTCAGCAGCCAGTGCTTCTCAACTCCGCTAAAGTTACACATATTTAAATGAGAAAATAGATAGCATCAAATACTGCATCATTTTCACTGTGACCATGTAACTGAGATCCTAGTCCTTTCCCTAAATGTCCATAATTCACATAAGACAATTTCAGAAAAGATAAGAAGGAATTGCAACAACAAAAATTCAGAATCAGCCTCCTCCTCAATTACCTGAGGATTATGGTGAACTGGAATAAAAACTCAGGTTGCATCGATTATGTAATAAACTATTCATCTACTTATGCTTACTTATATAATATTTACGTGTGTGTGTGTGAAAGAGAGAAATATACATATGCCTCTTTATACTCATGGATACCCATTGCTTTATTCCTCATGTAATATCTTTAGGAATAAAATGTTTATTATTATTATTGTGGAAATCTCTGCTTTATAATGATGAATCGATTGCAGAGTTCACACCTTGAGAGGGCTTGAGGAAATATGCTACAGTAACTTTTTATCCTTTCTAGTTATAAACACAGTGTCAGTTTGTTAAGAATAACAATCATAGCCTTGCCACAACTCATATATTAAAGCTGTTATGTTGCATTTCAAGGAATGTGTGTATGGTTACTTTCAGAAGGATCATTATATCTTCTTACTTGATTTTCCTGTTTCCTTAACAGTTATAAAGCCTTGTTTCCTTTATTTTGGATCTTCTGTTTGCATATACACACATGTGAACTGTGTTTCATCAATATATCATATAAGATCTCTCTTGGCCTATGTCTCGTACTCCTCCATTGAGGTACAAGAAACCAGTAATTCACTGTAGTATGCTCGCTTTGGAATTAATTAACTACTATTTGTTAATTAATTGCAACAAAAGAATTCAGAATCAGCCAGTTGTTGGTGTTTTATACCACAGGATTAATTTTACTCAATGATTAGACAACTACCGGTAGTGGGTTTTTTTTTCTATTTACATGTATATAACTTTTACATTTTTTTTGAATCTTATCAACAATCCTGTAAAATCTTGAATACATTTTATATGTTTAAATTCTGTTTTTTCTGTGAAGGTCGTCTTCAGTTACAGGCAGATCGTTACCAGCAGCATATTAAAACCCGAGATTCGTTAATTCAGTCTTTGGCAACTCAGTTGGAATTGGAAGGATTTGAAAAAGCACCCTTAAATGAAAGACAGATCAATAGTTTTCAGAGGCTGGTAAAAGAGAGACAGGACAAAGATATGGAAACTGCTGATAATTTAATGGTAAATATTTGAGTTTGTACATTTTTAAAGGCTCAGTTGGTCTAAAATAGGAAAATAATCTCTGTATTCTAAATTGTAGTGAGATTAGATGTAAATAAAAATGTATTTCTTTAAGGTACACTGAAATACTACTTCGTAGGAAAGTTCACATGATAGTGATAGTGTATGTTCTTTTCTTTTTGTTATAACTGGAGAAAAGTGAGCTTGAGAGCAGGAAGCATTATATGTGGCAGAGATAAGAAAAAATAGCCAGTAAGAACAAAATTTTGGGGTTTTTCTTTTTCTGATTTTTTTTTGCTTCACCCCAATATATTTATGTTATAAGTTGTAAGAATAGAATAGAATTCTTTATTGGCCAACTGTGGTTGGACATACAAGGAGTTTGTCGTGGTGCAAATACTCTCAGTAAAATATCCCAGGAACTATTTTTGAATAAAAATAAAAAGAAATTTATTATGTACACATTAGTTACCACTTCTGCAAGCATGAATATGTCACTGGTTGGATAAAAAAATTCCCTTTTCTGATACGTTAGTCTGCCAGTGCAGCAAATTAGATTAGATGGCGAGTAACCTGGCCTTAATTTGTGACATGCCATGTTCCAAAAGCAAAGAGTTCATTTCAGACAAAAGGCAGGTATGAGAGGGACTCTAGCTCAGTCCTTATCTGTTTTATTGATTTTTAAATATAAAACACTATATTAAACAGTAAATTTACATACATTAAATTAGATTAATAAATAAATAAATAGTAGATTAACTGGGGCCATATCACAAGTTTTGTTACCGTCTTTTTTACACTATAAAACACTTGAGATCATAAGACACACCTCACTTTTGGGGAGGAAAACAAGAAAAAAAATCTGCCTCTGCCTCCCAGCAATTTGCCTCCTTGCAGCAAACAGCAAACTGCCTGGTCAGCTTCAACACAGCCTGATTTAGCATGAGCAGCTGATTGGCGGTTGGATCTGGCCTTCCGGAATACTGCCGATCAGCTGTATCAGGCTGTGGGGATTGCCGCCGCCCATCGCCGCTTCTGTGTGCCCCATTTTTGGTTTCCGTGCGTCCCATTTTCAGCTTCCGCATGTCCCATTTTTGACCCGTTCCAGACAGTGGGGCTGAAAACAGGATACGCATGGAGGCAGAAAATGGGGCACACGGAGGCGGTGATGAGTGACGGCGATCCCCGCAGCCTGGAACAGCTGATCGGAGGTATTCCGATCAGGCCGAAGGGTGAGGGCTGGCGGGTGGGTGGGGCTTTGGTAACATTCACTCTGTAAGACACACAGATATTTCCACCAACGTTTTTGTGAGGAAAAAGTATGTCTTAATATTGCGAAAAATACGGGTTCAGTATAGTAAAATATTTCATTGAAAAGCATTAATTGTGGAACATTTCTTAAATAAACTGATTTTTATCTTTTTTTCAGAAAGAATTTGGCAAGAAGGAAACAATGAAGCAGAAACAAATTGATGAAATAAGGGATAAAAAAACTGGACTTGAAAGAACAATTGTCCTAAAGTTAGATATTCAAAATAAGAAACAATTTGAAGTAAAGAATCTAAAACAGGAGTTACATCAGCTGGAAGGCTCCTCAAATCGACTCCTAGAACTGGATCAAGAACTTACAAAAGCAGTAAGCTTTGGTTAACAAACTATATATGCAATAAAGCTAAAGGATAAACACAGCTGTTCATATCTACAGTTTGTTTTAAATACTCTCTAAATACATATTCTAAAACTAGTTCTCCCTCATTTATTCTTTCCAAGTAGGAAGGATTAAACTCACATCTCCCCCATGCAGCCCAGTTCAAAGCAGGCCATACATTCCCCTTTGATAGTGAAATGTGAAGAAGGTGCCACCAAAATATCTTCTTATTTATCACCTTGTTAAATGTCAGATACAGAACAGAACACAGCCAGGAGCTTTTTTTCACCTGCATATGTGGAAAAAAACCATCAGTTTGAGAAGGGCACACTTAATGTAGCCCTATTTCTGTCTTCAGATGCTTTTTCCATAGGAGACTACTATTGTGGTAATGACCGAGAGATATTTTCTTCAGCTGCTACAAAGAATATCTTGCATCTATCACTAGGATTAGTATTAATTCAGTGAATACAGTTTTATGCATACCTAAATATGCATACCTAAATAGAAGTAAAAATCTGCTTTCTGTTATTTCCTTTTAGAAACATGAATTAACTGAAGCTGAGAAAAATTACCATGTTGAAACCCTAGAAATGGAAATTAAGGAACTGCAAAGAGAAAAGACAAATCTGGACAGTACTCTTCGGAAACTGGATAAAGAGATGGAACAACTGAACCTGAATACTACAATTATAACCCAAATGGATATGCTGAAAAAAGATAAAGTAGTGTATTTTATCGGACACTCCTATATATGCTTGAAATATTTAGCACAGATGATGTCAAGTTTGCATGAAAGCAACAGCTTGTTCTAATGTAATGCTAAATCCATCATTTGGAGTACTCAGACTAACATAATTTCCCACATCCATGAAGTATTAAAACAATGTTTATTCAACAGTATTGATAAACAAATACTGAAAATTTATAAAGCTTCCTTTATGTAGTTTACTATTAAGTCTAAGCTAGTTCAATATTTACAGAACAAGAAATACTTTCTTGCTTATAAGTGATCAAATTGTTGTTTCTTTTTTTAAGGCTGACAAAGAAGACCAAATCAGAAAAATTAAATTTAGACACAATGAAGAATTAATCTGCTTGTTGGGATTTTTCCCAAGCAAAAATCAGCTTGAAGATTGGCTTCACTCAAGAGTTAAAGAAATTAATCAGACAAGAGACAAGCTTGCCAAGCTCAAGTAAGCATTAATTCTATTTGATTTAACATTAATTACATTTGTCTTTCACTTTTTGATCATTGAATACACAGTCTAAATATACATTTAGAAATGTACTTTGAATTACATTATAAATTAAGAGTTGTATATAATGGATTGCCTTAAAAGAGGGATTATTTTCAATATTTTTGTCAGTTCTTTTCAAACAAATATTTGACTCACAGCTATGATGGAGCCTGCCCACACTTAAAACTGCAGGGGTGCTTCATCTCCCCTCTCCCCCCTTATTTATCTCTTCCATATCTATGTCCTTTGGCTGCTCTGTACAGCAGCACTTCTTGGCAGGGGTGTGGCCAGGGTTGAAGTAGAGCCCAGAGCCTTTGGCAGGCTTAGTTAGCTGCCACTGCCCTCAGGTATCTTCTTCAGCCCCAGCACTGCCACTTCCACTGAGTCATGTCGCCTCAAACCTCCCACCATGGCCACAGCACAAAACCCCAGTTCCCCCTCACTGCCCTGTGCTCCATAGGCCCTGCTCTCTCTAGGGATCTTCAGTATCTTTCTCTCACTGCTGACAATCCCTATGAGAGGCAGCTGCTGGCAGCGCTAGACCTTCCTCCAAAGGCCACTCTCTCTGTTGTCCAAATCGGGCATGCTGTTATGTAAACAGCTTGCCTGTTCTTGAGAGACCTCGGGGAGATGAAGAAGAAGAATCTGTGCTATGGGGTTTCCTGGGATGGCTAGGACTTCCTGAAGCAGCTGTTTTGCACTTGGCTGCAGCTCTGGAGCTCTTGCAGCTCCAGAGCCATGGCATACCAAGAAGTCCTTTTGAGCCATGCTGTTGGGGCAGCTGAGGCTTCCAGAGGTAGCTATGGCTTCATGCTACACTGCAACTCAGAGGCTTCCTGTAACCCAGAAGTTACAGTGTACCAACAAGGCCCTGAGCTGCAGTGTATTCTTTCCTGGCCTTTCTGAGCTCCTCACTTTCCCAACTTTCATGTAGCCTGTGTTGGGCCTCTCAGGGTGTCCCCATTCTCCTGTGCCCCCCCCGCCCCCACTCTTTACCTGAGACTTCTTCCACTTCCCGTTTAATGATCTGTGCATCTGGAGTTATGAAAACAACCATGCTTCCTGCATTGCTGCTGCTAAGCTATGCTGTCACGTGACATTACGCATAATGACAACATTGATTAGCGACCAAAATTCCAGACCCAATTGTAGTTGTAAGTTGAGGACTACCTGTATTTTTATTTTTTCTTCTTTTTTTTTCTTTTTGCACTTCCTGATTTTTCTTTTTCTTTTAGTTTGAATTAGGGTTTTTTTGCAAATCTTTAATAAATTATTAATAATAAAAAGAAAGTTAAGCAGCAATGAGACCAAGCTAAATGGCTCGAGTTAGAGCATTCATTATATCATCGTACTGTCAGAGAATGCATTTAATTAAATTAAACTGGAAATGGCCAGTGTTTGGTTAACGTTAGAAAAATCTAACCAAAGCTCTACAGTCTAGTGCCTTGCTACAAAGTCCAACAGAGAGTTGGGGAGTGGGGGAAACAGGTAAGTGGTCTTCAGTAGATCTGAGAGTTAAGGCAATTTGTTTGGGTGAAGGCCATTCCTAAGTGACTCCAGCATGTGGTTGTTTAAACCTTAAATCATAACAGAACTTTGATGGAGGAAGTAGACGAGACAGATTCAGGGTAGAGGGAAGTATAGAATCAGACTTGGAGGTGTGGTTATAAGGCAGCTGTGGTAGACCTGTAGAATGTGGCAGACCATATGATTCACTGTTTGGGTTACTGAGTGATATAAGAAGAAGGATTGTGTCCACTGGGTTTATCATGTACAATTTTACAAGTACATATATGATTGGGAGGGTTATTCTGTGTCCTGTAGATAAAAACGTTTGCTTATGCTATTTGACCTACCTATAATTTGAATTATTTCTTCTGAGTATTCTCTTTTAAACAAAAGCATCTATTCCTTTCAGATTATAAACTCATTTGAAACTGAAAGCATTAAAAAGCTTTTTTTTTTTTAAATTAAAGTATGATTCTTTTCGTTAGTTTTTGATAATATCCATATTGGGCAAATTACAATTACGGTTAAACCCCAAACTAAGATAAGAATCCAATTTACAAACTATTTCTTGATTCATACAAAATGGAAAATTATGGGCGAGGTATCCAGGAAATTAAGGAAGTTACTGATATGCTGAAATAGAGAAACAAATACACAAAGCCATAATACATCCCACAGATGGTGGATTCTAATATTGTCTGAACTAAGCCATGCATACATGCCACAATCTAAGTAGCAAAGAGATAGATAGAATTGCTTTGAATTGATGAACATCATTTGGTAGTCAGATGCCCACCCAGTGAACGTTTTCAAAAGCCTCCTTTTGAAAAGAGCCAGAAAATCAGAAACTTCAACCTTTTTTTTTTTAAAAAAAGCAAAACACCTCAGTTCTGATTATAATACTTACATTTCAGCAAAGCACTTGTTTCAGCAGAACAAAACAAAAGTCATATTACCACCGAACTAAGGAAAAAGGAAGGACAGCTGTCCACATATGAAGAAAAGCTTTTTGATGTCTGTGGAAGTCAAGATTTTGAAAGTGATCTTAATAAACTGCAGCATGATATTGAAAAAACATCCAAGCAGCGAGGCAAGTCTATATAACTCCTTCTCACTCCCACAGGATACCCCCCCAAAAATCAATTATTTCTTAAATACTTGTTTATACCCAGTAACTTGTAAACTTTAAACAATATCAGGAATTGCATTCATAGTGAAGCTGAATGTCAGAATAGAAAAATGGGCAAAAGCATGATATTTCTCTCCTGAGTTTAGGAGGTTTATACTGAACAGTAACACTGAAGTTGAATAAAGATCCAACAATGTGTGCAAGTCATCCAACAGTCTTGTTAAATTCAGGTACTAAAATCTCAATAGAAACTTAGAATGGAGATTCCAGCATTATTTTAAGAGGAACCACTGTGTTAATTACTGCCCGATATTTTAAATAGATTTACTAGTAACTAATTTTTGTCAGGTGCACAGGCACTCAAGTTGTCATTCTTTAAATGTAAGCTCTCATAAAGGGGGGGATTTAACTTTTTCAGTTTTAACTGTAAAATTGAGCTTAAAATTGAGCTTAAAACTATAAAATTGAGCTTGACGAATGTATCTTTTCTTTTATGTAAAGTGAGAGTATTTGCACCAAGACAAATTCCTTGTGTGTCCAACCACACTTGGCCAATAAAGAATTCTATTCTATTCTGTTCTGTTCTGTTCTGTTCTATTCTATTCTATTCTATTCCATTTCATTTCATTCCATTCTATTAAATCTTCTGCATTTATTAGAAATAAGGAGTAACTGATGTGAATGCCAGTAGAAAGTTAGCTATTACTAACTTTAGTTACTTTCCTACTAACTTTGTTTGTGGGAAGTCAAGAGAAGGTTGCATAATAGCCTGCAATCCTCATGCCATCACTAAGTAATGTGGTCATTTGGCATTGCATTTTACAACTGCATTTGTTAATGATGGGCATTTTGATTCCAGTTACCTTGTTAATCAAAGGCTACCTGAAATGTTCCCTTGGAAAGGAGTTGCAACTCCTGATGTAAATCTGGGATCTAAGAAATAGTCTGGCTTTCAGCCTTTGTTTTTACTGATTTTACTTCGCTCATCTTTGCTTTGATAATAATAGCTTGGGAGCTTTTTTGGTAAGTAGGTAAAAATTTGTGACCTCAGTCATCCATTAATTAGAATGGTTAATCCTCTTTACCAAAATGAATGTGAGAAATGATACTTCATAAAACTCAATCTTCCCACTGTCTGATAAAAGCATTTGTTTTTCAATACAGCTATGCTTGCAGGAGCTACAGCAGTATATTCGCAGTTCATCACACAACTAACAGACGAAAACCAGTCATGTTGCCCAGTGTGTCAGAGGGTCTTTCAAACAGAGGCAGAACTGCAAGATGTCATAAATGATCTTCAAGCCAAACTGCGCTTGCTCCAGACAAACTGAAGACAACAGAATCTGAACTTAAGAAAAGGGAGAAGAAACGGGATGAAATGATTTCTCTGAAACCTATCAAGTGAGGCAGGAATCACAATGTTCTATGGTGTGAAGAGTGAATGAAGTTTTCAGGAAAGGCAGTGTTTTGATATATGCAAATTGAAGGGGGTTCCTGTCTTATCAGGCAGTAGCATTCTGTATCACTTCCATCATAAAATAATACAGTGGCTTAGATAATGAGTTGCCCTTTCTCAACAGCTTCAGTGGCCATGTGGTTGTGAAGGATCCCCAAATATTTGGGGGCAGAGTTGGCTCAGGAGGAAACAATAGTCACGTTCCTCCCCCCCACCAACCCCTTCTCTCCAGAGGAATATACCATGAAGAAAATTCCACTTAGGGGAAAGAAAGATTTAGGACATTACAATCAAAACAAATTTTAATTTTAGCATTCAGATTAGAATCCCAAGTATAGTTGTACTAAGTTGACTTGATGGTGTTAACAGAGAAGAAAATGTCATGCATTTTTATTTTCTGTTTCATACAAAGACAAACAATATCTGAACTCCATGAAAAAGATATACCTGAGTTGAGAAACAAGCTACAGATCCTTAACAGAGAGATTCAAAGCCTTAAAGCTGATATAGAAGAACAGGAAACCCTCTTGGGTACTATCATAACAGAGGAAGAAAGTGCAAAAGCATGTCTGCAGGATATTACACTTATGGAAAGGGATCAGGTAAGGATACTTCTTACCAGTAAAGATACTTCAAACCTTCCTTTATCACACTTCACGTGCAAAATGGCAAAGTCTGTTGGAAAAGAATGTCTCTTCATTTAGCTTTTTTTCCCAAATGATCACATAATAGGAAGGAATCCTTGAATTGAGGTTGCAGGGAACATCTGTGTAGATGTGTCATGCTTATCTGCAATAGATATTCTGGAACTACAAATATATTAAAAGCCAGCCTTAGACTTAAGATGCAGAATTTACAGGTAATCCTTGGGTTGCGACAATTCACTTAGGACCATTACGACATCACCCCTCTAAGTACTTATGACACAGTCCCAAAGTTACGAATGTTGTGGTATCATGGCAGTCTTTCACACTTACAAATGATGGCAGAGGCACTGCAACATTCGCCCTGCCTATTCCCCCCCCCCAATCAGGGTCTCCACAGGTACTGGGCCTGTGGAGACTCACCTTGCGACAATCTAGTGAGGTTGGTTCCTTTGCCTGCTTTTGGTGCATTCATGGAGAATAGAGGCCTAAAGCTGTGCGATATCACACAAGATCAGTATTGCGAGATCTTGCACTACAGTACTTTACACCTCAGTTCTCAGCAAACCAAGGCCTGCACCAGATCTGACCAAAGAGCATTTGCAAGCCGATGAGACTTTGGGACAGCGAAATCTCGTTGCTTCAAGCCTCCCATCAGCTTGCAAATGCTTTTCGCACCGAGACTGGAAGCTTTTGGGGGCTGTGATCTTGTGTGAGATCATGGCCCCCAGAAGCTTCCAGTCTCAGCACAAAAAGCAATGCAATTTTGCTTCCCTAAAGTCTCATCAGCTTGCAAACATTTTTCACACCGAGACTGCAAACAGGCAAAGAAACTGCAGCAGAGAAGTTGGAAAGAAGACAGCTCACTAGATCTTCACAAGGTGAGTGACCTGGAGTAGCAGGATGCAGGAAGGGGAAACAATTGTGAGGACCCCAGGGGAAGGAGCATGAGGTATCTCAGTGGGTCATGGGAGGCCTTGGGTGCTCTGAAGTGGGTGGTCTGAAGCAGGTGGCCTATTGCATTCCGTGAATGAAAGCAGAGAGTGATCACATTCATTTTACATGGTTCACTGCAACGAATCCCCGGGTTACAAATATAATTGGCAGACTGCTAAGTGATGCAGTCATAAAGTGCAATCTCTTGACTTAGCAACTGCAGCCTGGGTTGCTGTCATTAACTGAATCCCATGGTCATTAGCTGAGGCAATTTTCTGCCAACTTCCCACAACTAAATGGGAAAGTCAACAGGAAATTGCAAACCCTAAGCAGACCCATAGGCAGCTAAGTGACTGCTGCCTGGTGGGGGAGAGCATATTGGGTTTTCTAAGAGTGCATGGGGGGAGTGGGACAGTGGTGGGATTCAATTTTTTTTACTACCAGTTCTGTGGGTGTGGCTTGGTGGGCGTGGCAGGGGAAGGATACTGTAAAATCTCCAGTCAGAGGTGGTATTTGCCGGTTCTCCAAACTACTCAAAATTTCCATTACTGGTTCTCCAGAGCTGGTCAGAACCTGCTGAATACCTCCTCTGGTGTGGGGGTGTGAGGGAGGTGTGGCAAAAGTCGGGGAGAGTGTATGAGGTATGAGAAACATAGGGTGTGAGAAGCATGGCAAGGTTCAATGCAGGGGGGCATGAGTAGTAAAGGCACAGTGAGGTTTAGGGATAAGGCGGGTATGAGGGTGAAAAGGAAGCATGGTTAAACTCTGGGAGGATGTGCAAGTGGCCTGTGCAGTACAAGTGCGGAGGAGCCAGGGTAGGATGCACAGGTGGAAGAGACTTTGGGCAGGACTTTCAACCTTCCCTGCCAGCTTCCGCACTGAGTTTCTGGAAGTGATCGAGGGGGGCTGTGACCGGTTGTAAGTGCAAGCTGGTTGCCAAGTGCCCAGATTATGATCATGTGACCATAGGGGGTGGCAGGATATTCATTCAGCACCATCATAACTTCAAATGATTGCTGAACAAAATGGTTGCACATTGAGGACGGCTTATGTTAAACAGCTCAGCATTTTCTTTCTGCTTTTTTCAGATTGATCTAAAGGATGTTGAAAGAAAAATTGCTCAGCAGGCTGCTAGGCTGCAGGGAGTGGATTTGGGCCGGACTCTTTTGCAAGTGAACCAAGAGAAACAGGAAAAAAAACATCAGTGGGACACAGGTGATGAAATAAAAGGAGTGATCAGGTTTCCATAACTAAAACTGTGTTCCTTTAACTGTGTGTTTCTATGCAAAATTTTTCAAATCAAATTTTAAAAATTAATGGAATCATGGAATTATTTTTCCCCAAAGAAGTTATTTATTTGTGTATTAAATTAAATGCTGCCCATCACATGGTTTGAAATACCAGTAAATAATCCACTATTTATTTTAAGAGTTGCTGTATTAAATTACAAATGTGAAGAGGGAGTGATATTTGTGTTACTTTGAGCTCCTGAAGAAAAGGTAGGATAAAAATACTTATAGTACAAGTGTACAGCTAAAATTAAAATTTATCCTTACTTTTACTAATAAAAAGTAATATTATTAACAAATACATTTTCCTTAACTCAAATATTGGAAACTTTCTTACAAGTCTCTGGGTTTTTTTATTTCCAGGAGTTTTTCCTAATTTTTAAAACTTTTACAAGTATAATGACATAGTACAAATTAAAAAAAATGAATCAGGATGTTAAATAATTTTTGATATACACATTGTAATTTAGGTAATTAAAATCCCTCTTATCTCAATTAAATATAGTAATTACAACCTAAATTTAATCTGAAGGTATCTCTAGTCATTTCCTTGTTCAAGCAACCCCACACAATACCCATCAGAATAAATATGACAGTTGTTAATCAAATTTTACCAATCTGTAGTCCTTGTAGCTGAAGTTTCCTATGAGAGCTAACCATTGAAATATGGTATTGGTAGTCCTTGCTTAACGACTGCCCTGTTTAATGACCATTCCAACTTACAACAGCATTGAAAAATAACTTTATTACTCGTCCTCACACTTACAACTGGTCCTTGCACTTACCACTGCCACAATAGCCTCATGGTCACATGATTGAGATTCTGGCATTTCACAATCAGTGGGCATTTCATACCATTGCAGCGTACCTGTGGCACATGACCTGATTACCATTTGTTGTGCTTCACAGCCCACTTCTGACAAGCAGTCAATGGAGAAGCTGAGAGTAAAATCACACGTTGTGGTCCTGTGATGTCTTGCTTAACAAATGCATCACTTAGTAATGCAGTTGCTGGTCCCAGTCGTGGCAAGCAAGAACTACCTGTACTCTATTTAAAAGCAGGCCAAGCCTTTAAATATGACTGTACAATACTTCTGATTTAATCCAATGATGCTTGCTTTCAAGAGGCAACTGGACTTTCTGATTTTTGTTTGTAGACGTTTTGCTTCTCATCAGAGAGCTGCTGCTTCAGCTGTGACTGGATGGTGGGGAATGGAAGGATTTATACTCCTTGCAAACAGCTGGTCATTTGCATTCTTTTAGCAGGTCATTAAAGTCACCTGGAACTTTATCTGTGTCAATATGGCCACCTGAATGGTGCAAATGGGTGTGGAGCCTTCTTGGAATTGGTGAATGGACTGTGTTGTAGACTGGAGATAGATGATGTTGTATCCCTCCCCCTCCTGTTGAGAGAAGGTTGTTCAGTTTTGACATAGATGGCCTTTTTGACCCCTCTTTCAAACCTTCCATTCCCCACCATCCAGTCAGAGCTGAAGAAGCTTCTTGGGTGAGAAGGGAAACATCTTCAAAGGAAAACCAGAAAGTTCAGTTGCCTCTTGAAAAAGCACCTTTGGGACAACCATGGATGACTGAGAATCACTATGGACTTTGAATTTAACATCCAAAACATGACTTGGGTGTACCAGAATAAAGCATTGCATGTGTTTGTGACTCCTAATAGCAAACACACATTTTCTTCTTTAGGTATCTCAATATATTTGGTCCACGTTTGAAGCACTGTACTTGATAATTCAGGGTCAGGTTCAGAAAGGTGCTTGCGAACATGTGGGCTCTCCTTGCCGGTAAGAGTGAATCTTAACACTCTTTCTTATGATTCTGCTGCAGCTGCTGAAGGCAGCCATGTAATCCTGGGAAAGAAGTTGTTGCTTTAAGGAGTCTCAGACCAGGTGCCCAATATACTCTACTGCACATTGTTTACCATCGTGACTTCAGATTGAATTTCATCCTATTAATTGCATTTTTCCTAGTTTTGACTCCCTTTCATTCTGCTTGCAGTTACTAGCAAAATTGAACTGAAGCAGACACTCAAGCAAGACCAACAAAATCAAGTCCAGCATTTAAAGTGCACAGTAAATGAACTCAAAGCTGAGAAACTTCAGATTTCCAGCAGCATGCAGCGCCGACAGCAACTTGAAGAACAGACTGTAGAATTAACAACCGAGGTGCAATCTTTAAACAGAGAGATCAAGGTAAAATAACTTAACAAATAGTGGGACTACCATTGCTATTCCTCCCTTGGTTTTGAATTTTGTTCAGCTTTATACAGTCAAATAATCATAAGACTGCTACATGTATCTGTTAAATGTTATAATGCAAATTGGGTTTTTAATATAATTTGGACTTGTGATTGTTTAATATTTTTTAAATAATTTATTGTTGTGGTTGGTTTTAGTTGTGAGCCGCCCCGAGTCTTCGGAGATGGGGCAGCATACAAGTCTAAATAATAAACAAACAAACAAACAAACAAACAAATAAATAAATGTAAAAAACCAGATTTCCAAAAGAAACAAAAAAAACACATAGTTGTGTCCTTTTCTTTTCAGGATGAAAAGGAACAGTTATTTCCTTTGGAAACAACTTTGGGAAAACTGCAACAAGAAAAAGAAGAGTTGTCAAACAAAAAGAATACAAGTTACAGAATAACACAAGAGAAGGTTGGCTGCTGGCCCTGAGTTGGTTTATATATTCTTGTAGGAATTTTTTTTTTTGGTTATTGGTTATTTTTTGGTATTTTGGTTATTTTTTATCTTATTATTGTTTTTAAGCATGAACCATTTATATCAGCCTCAACACTATATTTTTCATTTAAACTAAAAACCAAATGTCTTTCTCATCAGCTATTACATTCTCTCCATTCTTCACACACATAAAAGACTCTTTACTGATAACTACAGTCTTTGTTAGAGCTATTATGAAAATGCATGGTTGCAAAATGCTGTCTTTTTCTTGCAGCATCATAAATAATAAGAGGCTTAGAATGCACATTACCTTCAAAAGAGGAAGCCTGCCCTATTATAACTTCTTACATCTGTACAGAATTATTTTGTTCTGTACTTAGCAGCTTGAAGCTATCAAAAGTGAAGGTGTTCAGAGATTAGTTTCAAATAGGGTTGTGAGGGTTTTGGGATCCAAAATATTGTAACTGCCATGCAGAAGTATCCTAGACCCTCAACCTCTGAAAGGAAATGAAAGCAGACTACATGAATCATTAGACAGTTCTTACAAAGAAGAATGGTGGGAAATGGAATCCTTCAAATACATATTAGAATTTAAGAAAAGAAGCACCTGCCTTAACCATTTGAAGAAAGGTGTTTCTTCATTAGTTAATGCAAAATTTCTGTTTCAAAAGATTTGCTTAGCTTTAATATTAGTCTATTGCATAATAATTATGGAACAGGAAACATTTATCTGTGCTAAAGATTATTAGGAAAGGAGTTACAAATAAGTTGCCAGTTCTACAGTTATAAAGTTGTTGGGCATCTACACTTGAAAGAGTACTTCCCCAAAGGATGTTATAAAACTTTTCCCTCTCCACTTATCAAACATTACCAAAGGGCAGGGAGGAAAATAATAACCAGATACCTGTGGATCTTCACAGAAATCTGGAGAAATCACAATTGACATGTAAGGAAAAATAAACATTTTATTTCCTTCGATCTGGACAACATGTTACAAATTTCAAATTGCTTCTCTACAAAACATTCTGGTCTAATTAAGGTAAGGTGCAGTTAGAATCTGCAGTGTTTTGAAATATATATTATTTGAACAATATTGGCTATTGATTAATATATTTGTATTTCTTAGTATCAAACATACTTCTTATGCATTTTAACAGATAAATGACATTAAAGAAAAAGTTAAAAATATCCATAACCATATGAGAGAGATTGAGAATTATATCCAAGGAGGGAGAGATGAATACAAGCAGGTAATTAGCAAAAAGTTAATAAATAATAATTTTCAGAAATATTTATCAGAAGATTTTACGTGAAACTTTGAACTCTAAAATTTTTGGTGATTTTTTTTATCATTTGCAGCAAAAGGAATCTGAACTGGAGAAAGTCACAGCTCAGCTAATAGATTCTGAGAAAAAGAAAGAGAAGATAAATAAAGAAATGGGAACAATTAGGCAAGATATTGATACACAAAAGGTACCTTTATCTCCTCCATTAATCTACTAATATAACAATATGTATTGTGTATAATGTGCCCTCCACATTTTAGTAAAACTTTAATCTGAAATTTTAATAGACAAGAACTACTGTGATATCTTAGATTCTACCTTATGAATTGCATCGTATTTGCTGATACTCAGCTTAATAAAACAATTATTTAACTTGTGACTTTATAATGTAATTGTGTGGTGGTTGCAATAAAATCCTCTGGTACTTAAGAAGTAACTGAAATGTAGCAGAAATGCCTTCTATGCTTTTATCATGGCTGTGCAATTTACTAGTAATCTCAAGTACCCAAATACAACAATGCAAAGCAGAAAAAGAATGAATAACACCACTTGTAATTCTGCTCTACCAAAATTGTTGGCTGACATTCTGTACTTACATTTCCATGTATTTTATCCTGATATAAAGTGGTAACCAAAATATTCTGGTGGTTAGTAAGAGATGTGATAGACATCATAGGCTGTTACAACAGGAAAATCACCAAAAATATTAGATGAGCATTAGAATCTGACTACAAGTTTTGATGGAAACACGAACAATGAATGATGCTTCAAAATAAAGCAACTTCAGGAAACAATAAGTGATGGTAGAAAACTGGTATAAGTTCAAATTTTTTCTAAAGTTGTAAGGTTTTATGCCATTACTGGATGTTATTTCAGAAAATAAACTGTATTCCATTCATTGAATGGCAATCATTAGTACACTAGTTCTCTCCTTTGGAATTTGCTTTATTCTCCACTAATGAAATCTATTGCTTCTGTGAATCTAAATACAATAGTATGAAATTTCAAAATTTATGCTGCTTGAATAAATAAACTTGAATGAAGCATTAGGCTGACATTTACTTGTGCAGTGGGACTTGCTTATCCATGTGCTGCCTTGTATGCCTCAAAGTCTCTATGGAAAGTCAAGAATAAGAAAGACTTATTCTGTGGTGGAAGTAATTTTTGATTATTTTAATGCACAATTTGATTTTACATATAACTTTCTATTCTGGACATGGTTTTTTTTTGCAGATTGAGATATCATCTGAAAAAAAACGTTCAGTTCTGGTGTCAATTAAAATAACTTACTGCCTTTGAGTCAATCTTGACTTTTGATTACTACCTGGACTAGACTCTGAAGTTTATTTGGCAAGATTTTAGAAAGAGGTTTGCCATTGCTTGCTTCCCTGGAGTTGACAAACAATGGTTGGCCTATGGTTACCCAGTTGGTTTTGAGCCTAAGGTGGGAATAGATTTCATATATTCCCACCTAATTCCTTTAACTATTGCAATAATCTTCACTTAACAACTAAAATTGGGACTGGAGTCTAGGTCATTGAGCAAAGCAGCAGTTGAACCCATGTGACTGTGGAGGAATTTGGCTTCTGTGAATGATTGGATTTTGGCTTGTGAGATTCAAGCATAGAATTGGGAGTCTTTCCCCGTCTCTGAAGAACTGTCTGCAGAGGCAGGGACAAAGAGATTTGGGGCTCCAAGCATTCTTGAATTTTGGCTGCCAAAATTCAGGGAGGTTCAGGCAGACCCAGAACTGGATGCCCTTCTCTCCCTGCCTCTTGGCTTTCTGCAGGGATGGGGAGAGAGGATTTGGGACTCCATGCATGCTTGAATTTCGGTTGTGGCAAGGACCTCTTTCATCCAGCCCCCAGAGATGAAAGGGAGTCCTGTTGGCAGAAGTAATTTTCAGCCCTGCAAACTATTACTGTTCCCATTGACTTTCTGGGGAGGTTGGCAGAGAACATTGCAAGTTGTGATCACATGACCACGACGTACTTGGCAACTGGACATAAGTATGAACAGCCATATCACAATCATGTGACCATGGGGGGAGGGGCTGTGTGTGACATTTTGTGACGGAAGTCCTTTATGGGGCATAAACCACCATTTCTAAGCTATTATAATTTCAAACTGGTATTAAGCAACCAATCATTAAGTGTAGATTATCTGTTCACTAAACTAGCTGTCTAAAATAACATATGCACCTAAAAGAGTAAAGTTAAAGCATAAAGTATTTTTGAACTGTAAATGTCTTTGATTTTCAAACTGAGTGGACACACCCTTTTTTTAAAGCTAATTAGATTTGTCCACTTTTCCTGAACAAGTCATGAAATTCATGAAATTAAAATTCATTTATCATTTTAAGGGATCATGATGTTGCCGTCTTGGAGAATATCTGATAACAGCTCCTTGTTAACAAAACCCATTTGCTTATGTTCTTCTGATTGTAATGGGATAAAATAGTATAGAATAATTCACTATTCATTTTATTTGCATTTAGATTCAGGAACGATGGTTAGAAGATAATCTTACTTTAAGAAAAAGAAATGAAGATCTAAAAGACGTTGAAGATAACATAAAACAGCTTTTGAAGGAAATGGGGGAAATGCAAGTACCACAACTGAAAAGGTATATCTTGCTTTATGAAGAAAAAGCATTCCTTAAATCAAAGGCATTAGACCTCAAGTACTTGCATTTTAAGTATTTTTTTTAATGCGGTCACAAGTATTTTTGTAATGTCTGCCTAATGATAGAGGACTCTTTTGTAAACCTACAGTTTTGATTAGATGATTCTCTTCTGTCAACAGTTGTAGCATGAGCAATCAACTTAACTGATTTCAGACCATTTGTTTCTGATAACTAAATAGTGCTTCAGTGTTTCTTCTATTGTTTATGCTCAACATGTAGTATCACAAGGCTCATTGCCTCTAATGTTGATATATCTATTGATTTGTTACCATGAGTACGCATAGATCAGCTTTAATTTCCACATCATTCCTATAGTTGTAAGTTTACAGTTGTAAGGCAGCTGTTAATTAGAGTCTGCTGGCACCTTTTCTGGCCATTTTTTTATGAAGAGGCGTAAGGTTTCATGAGCTACAGTTCATTTCATCAGAATCAGATGCATGGCTTGGCTAAACTCACGTAGGACAGCTGTTGTAATCCTTGAAATATAATGTAGCAAAATAATTTTCTATTGCTTGACAGAGCACTGCTCAAGCGAACAGATTCAGATTACAAGTAAAGGATTTGAAACTAATGCCGAAAACATCCTGATATAGAAATTGTTATAAGCTGTTTCAACTTTCTGCCTCAGAAATAATGTTTCAGCAGAGTTTGAATGGCCATATATAAACTTTGCTATAACAAGAGGGCTCGCTTCTCCAAAGACTAGGAGAGGCCTGCAGTCTCCTGACTGGCAGCTGATTGGATCAGAGGCCTACCTAGCCCACAAATGTGGCCACCTGTGGATAGATCACTAAGCTTCCACCCTGGTGTTTCAGAGCATCAGGGCTTCTCACAGGCATCTTTGGAAGCCTCTTCAGCATTGGAAGATGGCTCAGGCCTTAATGTAACTGGACTCTTCCCCCTTGCTGAGCTGTTTTTGGCTTTGCAAAGCTGTTTGCTGCTTGTCTGCCTCCTTTTTAGATCTAGCTGGGTGACGGACTTCTCAGGGCCTCCCCTGCCCCTGAGACACCATTTAATGACTGCCAGGGAGAGCAGGGTTGGGGAGGGTCATTAAGTGAGGCCATTTCCCTTAACGACCATCACAAATTGCGACCATAATGAGCAGACTCCAATACAGTCATAAGTCGAGGACTACAGACTATTTTGTCTTTAAACCGAGGAATGAAACAGTGATTAAAACTACAGATCAGGATTAATGATTTTAGATATTATGGGAAACCACATTTCCCTTATGATATGAAAAAGTGTTAAAGTAAGCAAATTTATTATCATCCATAGTTGAATCATGGTTGGATATCAGCTCAGCAATGAAGCTAGTGACTTTCTTTGTATCTTTTTAAAAAAAAAATTTTTAAATTACATTTATATGCAGCCCTTCTCCGGAGACTCAGGGCGGCTTACAATTTTTGGGATACAACCCAGTGTGCTCAGCAATAGCCTTCATTCCATTGTATATGCATGCCTGCTTATTACTAAGCGGCATTTTTACAAAGTCAGCTAATTGCCCCCAACAATCTATTCTCCTTCTACAAACCAAAATATTTGGTTTCAGAGATTTGAATGCACTTCACAACTGTAAATATTATTTAGAAGTTTTCATGTTTCAAGCAACTTATCGTAATGCCTTTACATTATTAATAGATAGATAGATAAATAGAATTCTTTATTGGCCAAGTGTGATTGGACATACGAGGAATTCGTTTTGGTGCAAATACTCTCATTATACATAAAAGAAAAGATACATTCGTCAAGAGTCAAGAATCATAAGGTACAACACTTAATGATAGTCATAGGGTACAATAAGCAATAAATAATACACGTATCTATAAAAATACCATTACTTCATCCCATTTTATACTTTCACAGTTTGTTTTTCATTGTATTATACTTCCTTTAAAATTAGGTTTCTTGCTTCTTTCTGTTGAAGATGTCCTCTCCATTTCCATAGTACCCTAATTCCTCACGTACACTTCTTTTGTAATCAAGTAAGCAATACTTTTTGCTCAAAATTTCTTGTGCCATGTAAAACTGTAATAATAAAATTGTGTGTTGATCTCTCTCTCTCTCTCTCTCTTAGAAAGCAAAAACATTTAGAAGAAAAATAGAGGATTTGAAAAGAAGCCATAGTTTGGCACTTGGTCGGCAGCATGGATTTGAGGAGGAGATCCTGAGATATAAGAGAGAGCTGAAAGAACAACAGTTTAAAAATGCTGAAGAGAAACATAGAGAAATGATGATAGTTATGAGGACCACAGAACTGGCAAACAAAGATCTTGACATTTACTATAGAGCACTGGATCAGTGAGTAATGTCATACACTCAAGATATTTATATTTAAAACTAACCCAAATAACATTTGGCTGTTCTTTAATAGATCATTAATATGTGTACAAGATACATGTGTACAAGATGTGTACAAGGTGGGTGGAATGAATGTAAAGATATTGTCTGCAAAAATACCTCTATTTAAATTTTGGAAACCTAGGATCTGATTTTTGGACAGTTCTTACATAATACTTGATAAAATTCAATTTGCAAGTATGTTCTAGGTGGCAATTAGACATGCATACGGGTTGCTAAAACTGAATAAGCTCTGTATTCTCTCATTTACGGTTTACGTTAGGGTGAATAATCTATATTTAAACTAATAATATATTCATTATTGGGAGACAAGACTTTGCATATATTTTATTTTGTTTTATTTTGTCTTTAACCTGCTACTGCTCATCCATATTTTGAATAAAGCAGCCCTACAAACAAAATAAATAAAATATTTATCACTCAATTAATTTGTTCTGTTCTTCTGCAGTAAAGTATCAGTAATAATGGAAAGCTAAAGTTTTTTGCAAAAGTCCCACCAGACAGCAACATATCAACTTTTTCCTCAGTTCCACTCCAAACGCTGTTGCATTGAGGTTCATCCCACTGTTTTTCCAGGCCTTCCTTCTGTGACTCTTCCTAATTTGTGTATTGGGATGTGATAGGTCTTTGTTGGCCTGTGTGGCCCCAAGAGATTCATTCAAAAACAAACTCACAGTCAGAAAAACAACATATGGTAATGACTTATCCTCATTACCAGATGCTTATTAAGCAGATTGGTAGAGTTTGTGGGAAGAAGTACCCACCATAGCCAGTTTTGTGGTTATTTCGCACAGGATATTTTGCAAACATCTCTCTGCTGATTCCATATTTCTGCCATATTGAGGACAGTACAAAATCAGTATTTTTCATGCTAAGTGTCCTGTGATATTGACTGTTACCATATCAATACAGTATCAAGATTCTTAATACTGCAGGATGTATCCCTACGTAATAAGAACAGATGAGCACAAGTGTCAAAAGGATAAAAAAAGGAGACAGACCTATGTTGATTACAAATTTGACTGTTAGAGGAAGAAGAAATTGAGGAAGCACCTACCCTTAAGGGACTTATGAGTAATTAATAGACTTGACAGGATTATCAACTTTGTAGATCAAAAGACATAACTTTTTATTAAATGGGGATTGGAAATTTGAGACTGCCAGAGAACTGAAGGAGGTACACCTGGGGGGTATGGGAAATAGTCTTCAGTTGTGTAGATGTAATTGTTTTGTCTTTTAATTTTGATAAGCCCCTTCTGAGTATTAGAGATGACAAGTGCATCGAATATATTGAAGACAGGAAAGAAAGCCTCATCTACACCCTCAGCAGCATCAGCATCAAGCCAATCTAATCAAAGATCAATAGAAAGCATGCTAGGTCTGGAGAAGTCAAGTTCCCTTCAGAATATGCAAGCGATGCTACTATTAATTCAAGAAGCCATGACCAAAAGTCAGGAAGCTATGTCAAAAAACCACGACGAGATCAAAAATGAAATGGGGAAGATGATTGGGGATATACGGAAGATGGATGAAAAGATAGGGAACTTCCAGCAAATGATAGTGAAGAATGAAGCAAGGATGTATAAAATAGAAATAAGGGTTGAGCAAACAGAGAGAAAAATGGAAGAAATGGATCAAAAGCTATCACAAGCTAACAGAATTAGAAGAGACAGTAATCTTTCTCAAGATGGAAAAGGCGGCCTACTATCTGAGATTTCAGAATATTGTGGAAGAGAAAGAGGAAGACCTGGCTGATGTGATGACAGCTGCTGGCTGGAGTATTACAGAAAAGTAAACATGATGTACAAAGAGAAATAGATGAAATACTTAGAATCCATACAAATTATGCAAGAAGACATAAACTACTAAAAGAGATGCACATGAGGTTTACCAAAAAACACTGAGAGATAAAATATATAAAAGAACTAGGGCCCTTGAAGTATAAAGGGAAAGAAATTGCAACTTTAAAACAGATCCCCAGGAGAGCTAGAGAGCAGTGGAGACAGTATCAATTCTTAACAGCACAACTGATTAAATATAACATGATTATCAGATGTCTGATACCAGAAGGAATTTTGGTTACCTGGCAAGACAAAAAAATTTAGGATGGATACTCTAGTCTAGATAAAGCACATGAATTTTTGAACACCATTTTACTGCAAATGAAGAACAGGAAAGCAGAGAGGAGATAGAAAGCAAAAGTCAAGATGAAATACAAATAGAAGAAAAGCCCTAGCTCAAGAAGAAAGAGAGAGGGTGGAAAATGAGCAGACAGAACGAGAAGGTACAAGAATAAAAGGACACAGAGAGATAAGAACAACTAGAAGGATAAGACATATATAAATGAAAAGATGGAAGAAGTAAAGATCTATTAACATAAATGGATTGAACTCCCCCATAAAAAGTAAAAAAAAACTTTCACAAAGTTACAAAGATTGAAATTGGATATAAGTGCATATTAAAAAGCAACATGGCAACCTACTGGAATACCCCAAAATTGGGAAACTGTATTTGACACTAGCACATCAAAAGAAAAGAGGAGTGGCATTATATGTTAGAGAATCATTAAAAGCCAAACAAATATATGCAGATGAAGAAGGGAGAATACTAATGGTGGAGGTGTTAATAAACCAGAAATAAATTCTTTTGATTGCCAAATATGCTCTAAATAATAAGCAGGAAGAGTTCTACAAAAGACTTCATAAAAGATAACTGAACTGGACTACAAAACATATATATGATAGGGAACTTTAGTGCAATTGTGGGTGCCAAAACAAATTTATAGAAGCAGAAAAAGAAGTAAAAAAATAAGAACACTTCCAAAAACCTTTCTTGAAATGACATAAGAAATAGGCTTACAGGATATACAGATGTCCAACAGGTAGATATAGAAATGAACATATGGGCAGACCACAACTTCATTAAAGTTACATGGAAGGGACAAAAGAAGAAACCGAGATGGACAATGAATCAAACTATTTTAAAAGACAAACTATTTTAAAAGGAGTTCACCCAAATGATGGAAAAAGAAATGGAATTTTTCTTTAAAGAAAATAGAAAAAAAGAAACATCACTGCAAAATGTTTGGGATACGGCAAAAGCATACATTTGAGGGTCAGCGATAACATATATAGCAAGAAGAAGTAAGAAAAAGAAACAACAGCAAAATACACTACAAGAACAGCTTAAAAGACTAGAGATGGAACTGCAGAATGACCTGCAAAAAAATAAGAGAAAAGAGAAAATCAAGCTAATAAAACATAAACTGAAACTAATCATGCAAGATAAAATGACCCAAAAAATTAAAATGGCGAAACAAAACTTTTTTGAACATGCAAATAAGCCAGGTAGATGGTTAGTGTCCAAGTTGAAAAAAGAGAAGAAAACAATACACCAACTGATAGATTAGAAGGGGATCCTCCACCATCAGAATGAAGACAAAAAGAAAATACCCCAGGAATTTTTTAGGAAACTTTGCAGCCAAGAAAAAAATGTCAGAAGATACAATAAAAAAATATTTGGAAAAGGCTGATCTACCCAAAATACCAGACACAGTGAAAATGATGTTAAATGAAAAAATAATGACAATGGAAATAACAAAAGTAATTAAAAGACAAAAAACTAACAAAACACCTGGACCAAACGGGCTTCTGGCAGAACTTCACAAAAATCTACAAGAGACATTCATTAGGACCGTCAATGCCAGACGTCTATAATAAAGCTCTATCAAAGGCCAAGGTCCCCAAAACATGGACAGAAGCTTATATTACATTAATACCAAAGGAAGACACAGATCCTCAACAGATAAAAAATTACAGACCAATATCATTATTAAATGCAGACTATAAAATATATGTCTATAATTTTAGAAAGATGAAAAAGATTTTTTAAAAAGTTTTTTATTTTTTAAATTTTATGCATCTTTTCACGTGAGCAACATGTTTCCAGGTTATAACACTTGTACATGGTCATATTTTCATTTCCATTAATCTTATATAATATTAACTCATTATCCATTTCACATCTTTAAATAAATTTGCATTTCATATTTCAATTCATTAATTTAATATCAATATCATTTCATCCGTACATAAGTTTTCAAATCTTTATCCCCTATTATTTCCATTTTCAGCTTACCACCTATTTTATTTTACATTACACATCGTTATTATCCTTAGTCTTCTCTAAGCTGATATAAACAATCTAAAAAGAGTAAAAATATAGATAAAACCAATATATTTAGGATCCACGTGGTATTTCCCATTCCCCTACTTTAATCATAATAGAATGTCTCATTATACAATTCTAATATCCATTAAATAATCAACTGCATATATTCAACTGTATATATCCCCTCCAATAAGTCACTAAAATAAGCTTCTTAATAACTCTCATTTTATCTTCACTTTACCTATAATCATTGATAATCATCTTTTTAAAAAAAATTCATTTCCATTCCCTTGTTTTGATCCTCCAAAAAAGAAAAGGGTTCATAACAACACATTTTATATGCAGTTAATATTCATATATATATGTAATTACACATTCCTAAAATATTCCCCTACAAGTTTTAAATTAAAGACCAATATATGTTCCATGTGGTATCCCCGTTATAGAATCCCTAACCCTTGTCTCTAAATTTTTCGGCTTTATTATTTATTTTAATTTTAGCCAACTTTCCCTTTTCTAAATTTCCCTCCTTTTCCTTCTTTCCTTCTAACATTTCACCCATCTTCTCTCCCCACTTTCTTGTCCTCTTTTTTGAAGTTTCTTCTTGTATAATTTCTTCTTCTTTTGTTTAATCCTAGGAGCGTTTTCTCTTTTATTTATTAAGTCAGTCATCAGAGGTTTTTCTTCTGTCCTGGTCCTTTTAGATCTCTCAGCGGCTTTTGATACCATCGACCATGGTATCCTTCTGCGGCAGCTTCAGGGGTTGGGAGTGGGAGGCACCGTTCTGTGGATGGGGAGTAACAGGCTCCAGCTCAATCGGCCAAGACTGAGTGGCTGTTCTTACCAGCATCTTGGTTTTCATTGGATGTACCATCTTTGGTCATGGGGGGAGAGGTGTTGCCACCCGTGGATAGGGCAAGGAATCTGGGCGTCCTCCTGGATTCACAGCTCAGTTTGGAGGAGCAGGTAGGAGCTGTGGCCAGGGGGGCCTTTGCCCAGGTTCGGCTGGTTCGCCAGCTTCGCCCTTACCTGAGCCGAGATGCCCTTTGAACAGTCACTCATGCGCTCGTCACCTCCAGAATCGACTACTGCAACGCTCTCTACATGGGGCTGCCCTTGACCACCCGGGTTGCAACTGGTGCAGAATGCGCCGCGGGCTGTGATGGGGGTGTCCCGATACTCCCATGTTACACCCCTCCTGCGCGACTTGCATTGGCTGCCGGTTGCCTTCCAGGTTAGTTTCAAGGTGCTAGTAACAACTTATAAAACCCTAAATGGCTTGGGTCCAGGGTACTTGCGGGAACGCCTCCTGCTAGCATCACACTCCGATCGCCCTGTACACTCCCATAGGAGGGGCCTCCTTGGGATACTGTCGGTTAGGCATTGTCGGCCCGTGGTCCCCAGGGCTAGGGCCTTTTCTGTGGGAGTGCCAGCCCTCTGGAATCAGCTCCCTGTGGATCTCCGTTTGGCCCCCGATCTCCGATCCTTCCGCCGGGACCTGAAGACCTGGCTGTTTCAACAGGCCGGTCTGGATTGACCCGGGGGATGGGGTTTTTAATTGTTTTAATTTTTAATTGATTGTTCAGACTTGTATGTGTTTAATTTAACTTTTATTGTAATTCTATGTTATTTTTTAATGTTCGCCGCCCTGAGTCCTTAGGGAGAAGGGCAGCATACAAGTCGAATAAATTATTATTATTATTAATTATCAATATCATAGTTTTAATTCTTTTAGTTCTTTTGGCAATGTCTCTTGTTCTCCATGTCTGTCTGAGCCTCTTTCTTCTTCCTTTAATTCCGCCTTGCTGGAATTTCTTTGTTCTTCAACCATTGCCATTATTTTCTTTTGCAATATTTCCAACAATTCCCTTCTTTCTTTCAACATTCCTTTTACTATTTGTAATTCCAACTTAAAGTCTTTGCTTATTTCTTCCATTTTTACAGTAAATTATTAATATTCAAAGTCTTTTTTTGCAATCCTTGCCAAAAGACTCCTTTTATCTTTATTTCTTTTGTTAATCCTTCTGTCTCTTTGTCACAATCAACACCCAACAGTCCCACGAAATTGCATTTATATATCCTCTTGGTAGTATTTCTCCTCCTTTTTTCAAAATTTCCAGAGTTCTTATTATTTTATTTGTCTTTTCTTTCATAACAGTTATAAGTCCAGTAATGTTCCATATAATTTTGTAGGGAAAAAAAGTCCTTGACCATTAGATGCACTCTGTATCACTTTCCACTTTTTAAAATTTTCTTTTTTTTCTCTTAGTTATATTAAACAATAATTTCCAACCATTTCCACAATTAATTTTCTTGATATTAACCAATTCCAGGCAAGTCCAGCATTTAATCCAATGCCTAATGAATGCCAATTTATATCATTCAAAGTTTAGTCTCTAATTTCATTATAGCTTTTTATGAACCAATTTTGTTTACCTTGTATTTTCCTCTTTTTTTCTGTTCGCCGCTGTGTTACTCTTACGCGAGGACACTTTCTTTCTACTTCTCGGGGTTATTAAGAAACAAAAAAATTCTTTTATCTGGTTGCATGTCGCTCACCACTTCACCGCTCCAGCACAAAACTTAAATCCTGGCAGCTTTCCGTCTTCAGGGCAGCCATTTTAGGCTGCCGTTTCTCCCTGTCTTCCTGGGGAGTAATACCTAGCCAGGGAGGGGAGATGCAGCTCCCGTCGACCCAGCTGGCGATCTCCCCCTCTTCACCCACCCCTCCGAGGTGGGTCAGGATGACACTGGTCCCGTAGGGACCCTTCCGACAAGGGAAACACAGACCCGAGCCATGCAGAATCGTGGTCTCTGACCGTTGTCAACAGAAGCGCCACCGGAAGTCCTCGAAAAATTAAGAAGATTCTTAAATGAATTTATACACTCGGACCAGAATGGTTTCCTACCTAAAAAACAATTGAAAAATAACATGAACGTATTGGAATATTACGAAACTCATTCCAAAAAACAGTGTTGATCTTTCTGGATGTGCAAAAAGCCTTTGATAATATGAGCTGGCAGTTTATGACTCTACAATTGAAAGTCATGGACTGTAAATATGATGAAGCAATATACTCAAATCAAAAGGCAAAAGTGATAGTAAAAGGAGAAATAACAGAAAACTTTAACATAAACAAGGGCACAAGACAAGGATGTCCATTATCCCCTCTTTTATTCATACTAACCTTGGAAGTCATGCTTAGACAGATCAGACAAGATCCAGAAATAAAAGGTTTGGAGGTAAAAAAAAAAGAACATTACAAAGTACAAGCATTCGCAGATGATTTAGTATTTATTCTGGGGGAACTTCTAGAAACGGGACCCAAATTAAGAAAATAGGAAAGTTCGGTGAGGTGGCAGGACTAAAAATAAAGAAAACACCAAGATCTTACAAACAAACAGAAAACACAATCTTACAAACAAACAGAAAAATAAACTGATGGAAAAGATGGACATGCAGATAGCTAAAAAAGTTAAATACTTGGGAGTTTGGCTAACAGCAAGATGTACATCCATTAAAAAAGACAACTACACTAAATTAATACATCAGATAAAGATAGATTTGAAAAAATGGAGAAACCTACAGCTGTTGTTGGTTGGAAGGATAGCCACAACCGGCCAGTATTTACAATAGGATTTAGTATCTACAATAGTATTTAAGAGCCGTGGTGGTGTAGTGGTTAGAATGCAGTATTGCAGGCTACTTCTGCTGTCTGACAACTGACAACTGTTCGGCAGTTTGACTCTCACCAGGCTCAAGGTTGACTTCCATCCTTCCGAGGTCAGTAAAATGAAGACCCAGATTGTTGGGGGCAATATGCTGACTCTGTAAACCGCTTAGAGAGGATTGTAAAGCACTGTGAAGCAGTATATGTTGCTATTGCTACAATAGTTACAATGGCCAAAATCATATGTTCATTTGTAGCCTTCCTAGGTGGCTTTCAACAGGCAAAGTCAGTTGGTGAAAGCAATATTTGTGATTTGTGTGATTCACTTAAGAACTGTGTGATTCATTTAACAACTGTGGCAAAAAAGATCATAAACTGGATGTAACTCACTTAACAAACAACTGCCTTGCTTAGCAACAGAAATTCTGATCCCAGCTGTGGTCATAAATTGAGGACTTCCTGTATGCTCCCTCCACTTCTTTTCTCCATAGCAACTCCTTGTAATGCAGGATGGACTGAGAAAGAGTGACTGGCCCAAAGTCACCCAGCGAGTAGAGAACTGTTTTGGAGAACAGTTTTAAATAACCCTCTTTTAAAATGGATGTAGACGCTCCTCCCCTCATCCCCAAGGTCAAACACAACCCTGATGCAGCCCTCAATGAAATTGAGTTTGACACCCCGGCCTATAACATCCCTTCCAACTTACACATTCTATATTCTAATTCTGTTGATCATGCAGTGTAATAGACTTTGTAGTGTGGAGTCATGACCAGTATATTATCATACATCAAAGTGTTGTAGTTCTTTTGTCCTTTGGTTTGGAACCCTGAAAAGTAAGGAACTGCTATATCTATAATTAGGTTTGGAGAAGACCTGGCAGATCAATGTCCTGGTGCTTCTGCAGTCTTTCATTAAGGTAGTTTTGGATTATTGTGGCATTAAAACAGTAAAGAAATATGTGGTATGGAATTTCTGACAGATTACTGTTTTTCTATCCTTTGCAAGAACTAGAAGTTCTCAATAATATGGAAGAAGATGAACTCAAATTGAAAAAGGAATTAGTCAGAAGAACTGGTGGAGATGTTTTATATTATATTATTGCCTTGTGATAGATAATTAATTTGTAATATAAAATAAATTGAAGTCTACCTTTAAATTAAAGCTACTTCAAAATCTAATACAGATTTGTTCAACTTACAACTTTAGTGACGATTCAAAGTTAAAATGGCACTGAAAAGACTGACTAATGACCATTTTTCATACTTATGACCATTGCAGCATCCCCATGGTCACATGATCAAAGTTTGGACACTTGACAACTGGAATATATTTATGATGGTTGTAGTGTCCCTGGGTCACGAGGTCACCTTTTGGTATCTTCTGACAAGGAAAGTCAATGGAGAAGCAAAATTCACTTAATAACTGTGTTACTAATTTAACATATGTGGTTATTAGCAGCTTTGGCAAGAGCTGCATCAAATGGGGCAAAACTCACTTAACAACTATGTTGCTTCACAACAGAAATTTTGAGCTCGGCTATAAGTTGAGGATTCCTTGCATTGTGGCTTTTGTCAGCCTAAGTCAATGGTTCCCAACCTTTTCCTTATGTTATCCAAAACTGCTTATCAGAAAGTCTTCTCAAACTTCAAGGACTAATTCCTTAAGCACTGTCATAACTTTGGTTGCTAAACAAATGGTGGTAATTCATGGACTATGGGTATTATTTTTAAAAAAAATACATTTTTATGTCATTTCAACAAATTACCATTGGTAATTCCATTGTTTTTCATCTTAGCAGGAATATTGCTAAGAGATTTTCAAATATATTTTAGTACACATGGTGATCTTTAGCTTAATTTAAATGTCACTCTTATGATAGGTAATGGATTCATAAAACCACTTTTACCCAATTGGAGTAATTTACCTGCATTGGGGGAGCATTTGCCTAAATGAAAAGAAGCAACTTATGAAATCAAAAAGTAAAATAATAACTTCTTTTTCATTCTCTAAAGAAAGGAAAGCTGCTTTATTGTTATATTTTTAAAAACATGATAAGATTAAACATGATAAGTATATATGCTTCTCTTTCTGTATGTTTATCTGATACATCCAAAATATGCCACTTCTTTCACTAGTAAAAAATAACCATGAGTCAATTTGATGCTATCAGGAAAAAAGCTGCTATAAAATCCTATGTTACAACGGAAGCATGACTAAATATAAGTAATGAGAAGAATGAAACCAAGAGTTCTTGGAACACCTTTGGGCTTCATTACACCATCAACCAAATTATATTTTCCATTATGTATTTTCTATTTGTGCCTTTGCTATTATTACAAAAGTATTGCATAGAGGTAATTATATAACCTGAGGTTTTCTGAAGTTAGCATCCAATCATAAGTATAATGGAATGATACAAAAGCTTTTCTTTTGAAGAAAGATTACTAGCTATATAGGAATAAGATTTGCATTATTAACATTTTAGCTTCTTGTTACTATAGCATAACAGTGTAGTTCTATGTAATCAGATGCATGAAGTGACCATAAATATATGATTCAACAGGAAAATTCTAAACAACTAAGAAAAATGAGATATACACAGTATAAGTATAAAGATAATTATAATTAATGGTAGGTAGTCAGTTGTGGAACAACCAAGATATGAAGGCTCAGGGGGAAAAAACCCTAAAAATTCAGGGCGGGAAATGTGTCCCCTGTTATTTTCTTTCTTCTAAATTGAAATATTTTAAAACATTGTTTACAGATGAAATATTTTCTTGTAGTTAATAAATGAAGAGAAAACACCAGCAGGGCAGTATAACCCTGAAGTGCAAAATTCTACCCTAGCAGTGCTATTTTCATTAAAGAAGAATTCCATGCCTGATTTGGATGTGGCCTTCTATGTTTCTGATTTTCTAAAAATCTCAAATATCTGTGGATCTTCTTTTCTTTAGGCCTCTCAAAGCATAAAAATGTATGCACACACACATGGACAAGAGTGCCAAAAAAAGTTTTTAAACTATTGCACAGTAAATCCAAGTAGTAAATTCTTTTCTGAATTTATACTTTTATATTGAAAAAAGTAATCATCGTGTTTAGTTGTCAAACATGCTAATATTATGAGTAAAACAATTTATTTGTACTACAGTATATTTAAATCTGAATCTAAATCAATAATTGGCTTGAAATGAAGATTATGTAAGATGTTTTAGTTTTCCCAGATTTTTTTTGTGAAGTTAACAAAGAATATGAGGAGGGAAGAGCCAAAAGAATTGATTGAAAAAGTGTTTTTAAGATTGAGAAAAAAGTGAAATGTCTGGGTATTACTATGACTAATATGAATTATATGTTATTTCAGAACAGTTATGTTGACATGGAATGATATTAAAGCTATTCTAAGATGGGAGAAATTACAGTTATCATCACTGGGAAAAAATTTCAGTGATGAAAATGAACGTATTATCTAGATTCTAGAATGTTGTTTTTGTTTCAAACAACATGTATTTTGACAAGTGATATGCCTTTTAAGCAATGGAAGAAAAATGTAGATTTATATGACAAGGGGGAAAAAATCAAGGGTTAAATATAAATATAAAGACCTCCAAGATGCAAAGGAATGATAGGGAGGATAGGGCTGCCTGATTTGAAAATGTATTTTGCATTCTGCTGCTTGATTTGGATGAAGGAATGGGTACTGCCAAGAAACAAGAGAATTCTAGCACTAGAAGAGCATACCTGAGGTTTGGATGGCATGACGTTCTGTGGTACAATAAAGCTAAGGTTTTTTGCAGTTTTTAAAGATCACTATATTAGCAATGCCACATTGAGACTATGGAATAGATATAAATTCACACTGTCCCCAAAATACTTCTCAGTATTTTTATAGTATTTTATTTTATAGAAACAGCATGAGAGATGATTATGCTGTTGAGAGTTGTTACAAGAGTGTGAAGAATGTAAGATGGAATCTAGAGATCACTTGACTTCAGAGGCATTTAGTTTCAATGGTTTTCATATGCACAGTTGAGAGAAAGATTTAAAGTAGATAACAAGGCATTTTGAATTAAACAGGACAGGACAGAATTTGAATTGAGCTATTTACAAATGATTAACATGTAATTACTAAAATAAACTTTTGTTAAAACTTGAAACAGAAGAACAAGCAAGAGTGTATGATAAAAGGAGCTAAGAACTTTGGATCTAATATGTTGATAGAACAGTGGGAAAATATATGATTGAAAGGATTGAAATTTACATTATAATTTAAAAGAGAACTTTTATACAATGATGTACATTGGTACATGACTCCCAAAAAATAATTTATTTTATCTAATATAAAATAGTTCAGATTTCTGTGAAAACTATGGCAAGCATGAAGGGTCTTTTTATCATACATGGTAGACTGCAAAAAAGCCAAAACATTTGCTTCAAATATATATACAGGGAATACAAAGGAACATTAATATCCAGTCAAAATCAGAACTCTTCTTGCTGGGATTATTAAATAGAAAATTTAAAAAGTTATGGAATATTGGTTTTGTATATAACTGCTGTGAGATTATTATATGCTAAGAAAAAAATGGAAAGACCCTGAAATTCCCACAATTGAGAAATGGCTGGTAAAGTTAACAGAATAAGCAGAAAAAATTGATTTGTTTGATTGAAGAAAGGGCAATAGCTGCATTTATTAGTGACTGGAAACCCTTTATGGACTTTGTGCTAAAAAAAAAGAATGAAATGAAATTGTAATTTATAGCTTTGATTATTAAAAAGGGTAGATTACTGAATGAAGGAAATTATAGTCTAACTTTAAAGAGAGAAAGAGTAAAATATAAAAGCATTTATAACTGCTGTTAAGATTGCAAACTGCTTGTTTATAATTTTTTCTTTTCATTTTTCTTTTCTATTATTTTTCTTTCTTTCTCTCTTTCAAAATTTGTATTGTTTTATTATTTTGAAACTTTTTAAAGTAAAAAATATATATACAAAAAAAAAACATTTGGGACATTAAAAAAAAAGAAATCATTTTTTCTCCGTCTGTTCAGAAGTTCCCGAAATTAGTATTAGTTCATAATGTATCAAAAGAGAATTTATTCCCCTGCCATGCTGATTAATGTCTCTTTTTCCAGGAAGTTTAAAAATCTTTTAGGAAATAATGTTGAACAGCTTAATGAATGCAGGTAGTCCTCAACTTACAACAGTTCATTTAGTGACCATTCAACGGCACTGAAAAAGGATACTTAGGACAATTTTTCACACAACCATTACAGCATCCCCACGGTCACATAATCTAAATTAGGATGCTTGGGGAAGACAGATTTACTTAACAACCCTGTTACTAAATTAACAAATGTGTTAATGAAGTGATTCACGTAACAACTGTGGCAAGAAATGTTGTAAAATGGGGCAAAATACACTTCACAAATGTTTCGCTTAGCAACAAAAGTTTTGGGCTCAATTGTGGTCGAGGACTACCTATATAGCTTAGCTATTTTAAATTTGTATGGATATTTGTTCAAGGGCAGCCCTTGGCAAGGGAGGAATGACTAAGTTAATGTTGCATGGGCATAAATCAGAGAGATTTAGAAGTCTTGTTACATATGAATTGTGCTGTATTAATTACATGCTTATTTTATTTGGCATACCTGGTCAACAATCTTTATATTCCAAATATGTCCTAATAATTATATAAGTTTCTGCTTCTGTAAGGAGGAAAAATATTTTGAAGCTCACATTACGATTACTTCATAAATACTATCCTTTAAATACTTCCTGATTAAATGTGTTACTTTAAAATCAAGACACTCTGTTAAAGATTATTTTAAGCTAATGCAGAATGCTTTTAATTTGTTTCTACTTATGGCTTATTTCTGATCAATGTTAAACAATGAATACACACACCATAGTCCCAGTCTTTGTATAAGTGTACTTGGATCCATGAGAATAATGTATCAATTTTCTGTTGGATTGTGGTGTCAATTATTTGAAAAGTGCTGTGACATTTATTATAGCATCTTTTGAGAACACCTGAAGGTATACAAGATTCAATTTATGGAATTTTAGTAGTGTAGTAGAAATAGTCCTTTTATCATACTTGTAGTAGAACTTTTTACATAGCTCTGGCATCTTTCTTAAATATCAAAGCAATGCATAATCAGGGTATAGTGAAAGCAAAAGAATTTAATTTTTTAAAGTCTGTTACTCTTTTCCATCTCTCTTAGAGCAATAATGACATTTCATAGCATGAAAATGGAAGAAATTAACAAGATAATTAAGTGACCTGTGGCGAAGCACATACAGGGGACAAGGTACAAGTGTGTGTGTGTGTGTGTGTGTGTGTGTGTAGACAGAGTATATATTTGCAGTAGATTTTATTGAGGGTGGGGAGTATTGGAGATAAAATTCTAAGATCATCTCTCTTTAAGATAAAAAGATTTATACATTCAGTCCTAGAGAGGTTATTTAATCTTTCATAATAAGCAATATGCCATTTCCAGTTGAGTCATCTTAATTGATACGTTTACATGAATTCTTTCCTATTACTTGCCTTGTTACATAATCATCTTCATCTTCCTCTTAGCAGACTTCTATATATTGCAATTGCTGAGTTACCAGAATTCTGCATTTTGAGATTTCTTTTAACTTTTAAAAAGTAATAGCTTTAGCATTTACATTTCTGAAAAAAGAATTTGTGAGCAGTGCATTGGAGAGTGGGTTGTAAGGAAAATCCATCTGCTTGGCTAACAGATGCAAAATAGAAATGCATAATAAGTACCCAAACAAGATTTGGAAAAGCTTTTGACAAAAATCTGAACTGATGTGACTATATTGTGGACAAATGACTTATGCCTATGTGGTAATAGAGTTGATTTATTCTGTAGATAATGATTAGAATGCTTTGTGGAAAAGAAAGTTGCTTTGGCAATTAACTGTATAAAACTGTTTTCCCCCAAGATATTGACTATATAGAAATTCGGTCTGATGCTGATGAGAATATCTCTGCTTCTGACAAAAGGAGGAGTTACAATACAGGGTAGTCATGATAAAAGGAGACACTGCTCTAGATATGGGGCAGGTGCAGTGCTGGCCAAAAGGTATGTGTATTGTTTTCATGCCAATTCATTGATTTGAAAACATTTATACCAGGAATAGGATCTAGAGCAGGGGATCAAAGACACCCGCCTCATGTTGCCATCACATGACATATTGTAATGTTCTTTCCCTTTGCGGAGCTAGGTGGGCGTGGCCATGCCCATGACGCATCCAGCCTGCAGGCTGCCAG
>SOZL01001382.1:0-21026 GCA_009733165.1 Naja naja
GCCTTTCATGACTGTGGGGATGCTGCAACAGTCGTAAGTGTGAAAATGGTCATAAGTCACTTTTTTCAGTGCCATTGTAACTTTGAATGGTCACTCCACACAAAGTAAAACACAAGCAAGGAGGAAAAACCTCAGAGAAGTTCCTGAGACAGGAAGTCTAGTCCTGTCAAGAATGTAATAAGGGTTAATGGAGAGGCAGTTTCTGTAAGCAGCACCAGAATGTTTCCTTCCTGCCTTTCTTACAGGATTAGGCCAGTAATTTCTTCTAACAACCGGTTCTCTGAACTGCTTAGAATGTTAACAACCGGTTCTAGTGAATAGGTGCGAACTGGTAGAAGCCCACCCCTGTTCCTATTCCTATAACCTGTTGAACAACTTAACAGGTGAGTAAACATCCTTCTATGTTTGCAGATTTAGACTACCACACATAAAGGGATTATTGGATGTTTGGAAGCTGGCAGATGATGCTTTGTAGAAAGGGAAACGAAGCTAGAAGATCCTAATAAATCACTTTTCTTATCTGTCATTAAAACTGTAAAGATAGTACAAATTCCCACCCAATTAAGGTAGCAAAATGTACATTGTTCTACTTTTCTGCTGGATCAATAATTCATTGGTTATTCTTTAAAAAATGAGAAAAGAGATAAGACAAAGAATTCTGCTCTTATAAAATCCTGTATAGACTGAAGTTCTGCCTTCTTACGTGGGAAATCAATTGAAATGTCCTTGTGAAAGTTGAAATATGTTTCAGTATTTGAATGGATGCTTTTTCTTTTTTTAAACAGATCAAATGCATATAATTGAATATGCTCCTCTTATTGAATATCATGGTTTTAAGGCATAATAACAATATCAAAATATCCAAAGGGTTGCATCTTGTTTAAATCAGGGGTAGGGCTTTTTATTTGTTTGCAATATAACATGGCCAAGGCTGTGCTAAAGTTAGAAGCATTATATGAGTCCATTAATGCCAAGTTTCATCTTTCAAGGTCTCTTGGGACAACTAAAATAATGGCAGAATTTAAGACATACAGCACTAATGAAGTCTGTTTTATAACCCCAGAGCTATGGTCTCGCACCAAATTGACAAAAAGTAATTATTTTCTTTATTTTACCCAAGGGCTGACATTCTAGCTGAACAAAATATGACAGAATATGTGTTGAGCTAAGTGTGTGGAATAGCCAAAAACGATATTACTTTCAAACACCCATATAAGTTCAACTGAGATTAATTGCTTTCATTGTATGGCATCATAAAGAATTAAAAAAACATATTGTCTCTTGATTTTCCTGGAAAACACAGCTATTTATTTGTACCCTGGCTTTATTATTTTTACAAATAACTTAAGCTGGTGAACATATCCAACACACCTTCCTTCTCCTGTTTTCCCCAAAACAACCCTGTGAGGTGGGTTGGGAGAGAGAGAGGGAGGGAGGGAGAGAGAGAGAGAGACTGAGAGTGAGTGTGTGTGTGTGTCTGGCCCAAAGTCACCCAGCCAGCTTTCATAGCTAAGGCGGGACTAGAACTCACATTGCCCTACTTTCTAGTCTGGTGCCTTATTCACTAGATCAAAAGGGCTCTCAATAATAAACTGGCTTATAATAAGAAAGACCAAGAATTTGAATAAACATCCATTTCTTTCAGGCTTGGGTCAGAACAACCAAAAGGAGCAAAATACCAATATTAAAGCTGCAGTATAAGTGGAAAATTGAAGACAATTGTGCAAGGTTTAAAACAAAGATCTCCAAAGTAAATCCTTGTTCCTTTAAATTGATTTTTTTAAAATCCAAAGAGTTTATATATACCGAATAACTGAGATGTCAGTTTTTAGAGTATTTGGTCAACTAATTTCACTGCTAAATTTCGGAGGCATTTGTGAATTTATGATTGAAGGCAGAAATAGTGTATCAAATAGATCAAATCCCATCCATTGTGAGAAAAGGCAAACCAACAATGCTCTGGGTTTTTTTTATTATTATTATTATTACTAAGCAATAAAAGAACCATCATTGCCTCAGCCATTCTTATTATCTGGAGTCCTTATCTAGGTTATTCCTTCAGGCAAGAAACTCTATAATGCAATATCAAAGTAATATTGATTAGCCCGAATATAAAGGTAGACTTCAACTGTGAAAGGATTTCTATTTATTATTATTATTATTATTATTAAATTTAATGCTAGGGTTAGAAGACCAGGCAGTAGCACAGAGCTGTCAGTATTACCTCTGTATCCTCTCTATCTATTTTATGGCATGGTCCATGTTTCTATCAAATATACAAGTGGGTAATGATTCTCATTTTGCCATCTGCCTGCATTTGATCTCCTTTATTGCCCACTTGGGATAACAGTTTGTTTTGATTGTCATGTGCATGTGATTCAATCATCTTCAGACTGGAGCTTCCCATAGGAGGAAGAAGTCACCACCAATTCTGAGCCAAAACAGGACAGATTCCATGGGAATACAATCTAATCCACTCTTCAACCACCACTGCTGATTTTAAGAAAGCCACACTTTACATAAGTTTAGCTTGGTGAGACTGAAAGCTACACCAGACAAGAAGAAGGGCAATTCTGGGGGGGTCAAGCTTTTGAGCTTTTAGTTGGTGTTCAGTGTCAAACAGAAATGTCAGAGTTATGCAGGTAACAGTGATATAGAAACGGCGATGATGGTGTATGTTGGCAGAGTTAAATCTTGTGGCCAGATTTCAAATACTGAACAATTAGAGTGATTGATGGCCATTTTTTCTACATCTTCAGAAAGATGTAGCTCAGTGATAGCTAACCTTTTCAGTAACAAGTGCTCAAAGCACACACATGCACCCCCAAAATGCAATGTGTGCCCCCCTCACATGCACTCTACCTCCATGCATGAGTGTGCGACCCCCCCGTGCCCCCCGCACATGCACATGTGACCCCCCATGTTCCCTGCATGTGTGTGTGACCCCCCCACACATGCACCCCACCTCTGCGCATGCACATGCAACCCCTGTGCTCACCCTGCCTTTGTGTATGTGTGGCAGAGATCTGAAGACCAGCTGGCTGGCGGGAGGCATGTGCCCATGCCTGACAAAGCTGAGCTTAGGCAATGGCTCCTGTGCCCAGAGAGAGGGCTCTGCGTGCCACCTCTGGCACATGTGCCATACATTCACCAGCTCAACAGAACATTGAGGTGGTCTTCTTTTGTCAGATGTCTTGAGCTTGAACCAAAGGGGTCACCTTGCTGCTCATATTGGAGACTGGAATGGAAAAGATTGTTAGATGCTGCTAAAGAATTCTACCTGCCCTTTGCAACTGAAGATGATGAAAGAGACTTCAGGGGAGTCTGCTAAATATGAAAGTGTTATTAATTCTGAATTTCCAGACACATCTATTTTTTTACTGCTGCAGAAAAATTGTTTCTAGATATTCTCTTTCCAAGCCAGCCAACATGCATATTCATCCCCCTCCCGCAAACAGGGGGACCTAATAAACCTCACTTTCCCCCAGCTTATAAGACCAGTGGCTTCCTCACCCCTGGATCATTAGATGAGAAGATCTTCATCTACCTGGGGAAGCATCTGGCTAAATAGACACTCATGAGATTAGCAGCCTCAGCCTTATAAATCCTCACGTTCTATAATAGCATATAAATTACACCAGTCACTAATTGAATGAGAAGGAAATAGAGACATGCAGAACTTGTGTGTGTGTGTGTGTGTGTGAAAAGCTCACTAACTATTTTAGTGAGGTGAACAGCATGTATCTATCTTTCCTACTGCTGCCCTGCTTTATTTTGCAAACAAGATAGAGAGACAAAATCAAAGCTCAGACAAACAATAATAATTATTTAAATGTGAAATGCCTGCCCATTCCATAATTAGAATAAACTAAGAATTAAAAGAGGAGGAAGCCAAAAAGGTGTACATCTGGGGAAAAGGTAGAGGTCATTCAAGAAATGTAAATCAAAAAGCTTTAGCAGAATAAATACTTTATTTGCCCCTTGTGTGAAAAAAGGGGCAAATAAAAAAAATGAGAAATTTATCGAATTCTAGAACATTTTATATGAGGTGACTAAGGATCAAGATAGTTAAAGTAAAGGGAAAGAATATAAAGTGGGTTTATTTGATTAAGGTTAAAATAGATATTTTATCTCTGGTAACTCTTAATGGATTTTTGCTGATCAGGACTAAAGAGGTTTTAAGGATTTGTTTATAAATAAGAGATGAGATATGGGAAGAATATTTTTTTTTGTATTTTTTAATAAAGTGAAAAGTTACAAAAACTGTTTATATTTTTTGTATTGAAGGAGGAAATAATTTCTTTATATATATTTTTTTCTTTATTATACTTTTTTTCTAATTTTCTTTAATTTTTTTTTAAAAAATCTGTATACAATGCTTTCTTTTTATTCTTGTATTTTTCTTCATTTGTATTAGTTTTTAGCTTTTTAATGGTAATGTTCAAAACAATTACTATTTAAAAGCAAATCATTTTAAAGTGCTTGAATGTACTTGATTCAATTTGACACAACACACTGATTAGATTAGAAGGAGTTCTGTGATTGAATCCCCTAATCAAATCACTTGTTTATGCTTCACATATCATGTATGTGCCACTCGGTATGTGTGGGGTGGTGAGAGTTATATAATAAACTTAAACAATGCAACTTTAACCCAAACCAGTGCTATTTAAATAATCACCAATTAACCATGAAGCCAAATTAGATTTACTTTGCACAGCTAGAAGAGCAGAAACTAGTTTTATTAGATGTCTTACATTTGTCCTTTGTTGTGCAGATATTATGCCATTGATAAATAAATTTAATAAAAACATCTTTGGTATAAATATAAAAGCTCTTTTTTTCCGTACCAAGTTCCAGAGGAGGTATTCAGCCAGTTCCAACCGGTTCTTGTGTCCCAGTTATGGAAATTTTGAGTAGTTCAGAGAACCGGCAAATATCACCTCTGGATGGCCCCGCCCACCCATTCCCACCCTTTCCTCTCCTATATTCCCTTGTTTTTTAGCTCAGCTGATTCACGCGGCAGAGCAGATTGCTGTGCCTCAGCTGAGCTAAAAAGACAGCTCACCTCACCAGCACTGACAACCTGACACAGAGGGTGGATTTTAAGCACCGGGGGCTCTCTCTCATAGAACCAGTAAGAGAAAATGTGGAATCCCACCACTGCCAAGTTCCAACAGAGTATTTCTTTGTACTGTTTAGCTATCACTTGCCTTCATTTTCATAGCATTTGATATCCTTTGCATTTTGATAATGCATGCTCCTTTCACTTCATTAGTTCTAAAGGCTACTCAGGTAGTCTTTCAATCTGGTTGGCAAGTCGTAAAAAATCAGTGGTCTGAACCATGTAAGTATCATAATTATTTGCATGGTCCTTGAGAATAATGTTACATCCAAGGCAGTGATTGTGACTGTTTGAGTTTTAAAAGTATTGTGTCTCAATTTGTTTAAAAATCATATCAAGCAGGTTGCAACTGAGAACTTTATTAAAATATATTAATTCATTTTTTTAAAATTCACATTTATATGCTGCCCTTCTCCGTAGACTCACAGTGGCTTACAATCTTTGGAGCACAACCCAATGTGCTCAGCAATAGCCTTCATTCTACTGTATATGCCTGCTTATTACTGGGGCTTTTTGACCCCCCAAGCGGCATTTTTACAAAGTCAGCTTATTGCTTCCAACAATCTTGGGTCCTCAATTTACCTACCCCGAGAGGATGGAAGGCTGAGTCAACCTTGAGCCTGGTGGGATTCGAGCCTGCACTAATTGCAGGCAGCTGGAGCTAAGTGCTAGGTATTTAACAGCCTGCACCACCAAGGCTCTTTTTCTTCATATACAACTGAACTTTTGAACTAATTTTTGTTAATTCAAAACAAGAATATAAACAAAGGATTTGAAGGACAAATACATTCAATCACTACACATGGTAGGATCAGAACCCTACTTTTGAAAGGACTACTATGCAAGTACAGTAAGGAAATTATGTGGCTGTTGTTTTTTTTTAAATTAAGCTTTGGTCTACCTTTTGAATTTATTTGGGCAGACGCCTAAAGGTTAGGCCAGATTCACAGAGGATGAATCCTCAACAAATAGATAGAATAGATAGATAGAATAGAATTCTTTATTGGCCAAGTGTGATTGGACACACAAGGAATTTGTCTTGGTGCAGATGCTCTCAGTTTACATAAAGGAAAAGATACATTCATCAAGAGTCAAGAATCATCAGGTACAACACCTAATAATAATCATAGGGTACAATAAACAATCAAATCATACTAGTAAACAGTCAATATAAATCGTAAGGATACAAGAGACAAAGTTACAGTCATACATGGGAATCACAAGTGGGAGGGGATGGGTGATAAGGAGTGATGAGAAGTTTCATAGTAATAGTAGTGCAGACTTTGTAAATAGTTGGACAGTGTTGAGGGAATTATTTGTTTAACAGAGTGATGGTATTCAGGGAAAAACTGTCCTTGTGTCTAGTTGTTCTGGTGAGCAGTGCTCTACAGTGTCGTTTTGAGGGTAGGAGTTGAAGTACTGGTTGGACACGCTAGTACAATCTCTAGGCAATAGCCAATAAATAATGCTCTTTTGAAACTTTAAATCTAATTTAAATCTAGTTTGCTTCTGCTGACACAATTGGAGCATGATAAGAGTGATGTAAGGTTTTTTTTTAATTGTTGCTTACTTTTTTCTTTTCAATTATGTAAACTACTCTGAGTAATTTTGGAATTGGGCAGCCTTCTAAAACCAATTAGCTAAACATTTTCTTCTAACTTCTGTTATCCAACTGCTAATCCTTAAGACTCAATACCTTCTAAGAACTATAGTAGCCTTCTCCAGCTGGACCCCACACCTATGGATGGATGTCAATTCTCAGAAATTTTGGCATTGGCTAAAGAATACGGGAGATCATACTCAGAATGGAAAAGAGGAGGATATGGGACAAGTTTTAGATGGGCGCTGATGAAAATTGTGTGGGAAGATTTCAATAAACAGATCTGTTTTCTACTAAGGTAGCACGATCCATGGATATGGGCCTCTGGAATTAAAACAGTGTATCTCTCATGAAAAGATTTGGAGGGTGTAAGCATTTTTTAAAAAATATTGGAAGCTATTTATATTTGTGTAAATATAATATTGTGTATGTACACACAATATCCATATGCAAATTTGAAGCGATGCAAGTTGAAAATCCTTTTCTGAATGGTGGGTCAAATAGTGAGAAGAAAGCAAAGAAAAATAATGACCAAATGCTGGACCACTGGACTCCCAAGTGTATGTACAAAAAGGTTTTGCTATTTATTAAACATCAAAGGCTTTGTGTCCTACCTATACCACCATCTTTTTCAAGAAGAACATTCGGACCTATCCCATCTGGATAGCTTGTGGTTTTGAGTAGACGGTTATAAAATCAGACTATAAATATGTGGACTTTTCTAAGATACAGTGTAAAAAGTCCATCTATGAGCAGAAGAAAGAATAGTTGTGGGTATAAAAGAGAAATAACACTTAAATTTGTAACAGTTGGAAGTAATCTAAAAGGACAGTGTATCTCTGGAAACAGTATTCAGAAATGTGTTGCTGGAGCAAATAAAAAACACAGCTATTCATCATCGTGTTTCCATTGCTGGCAATAAATAGGACACTAATATAAGAACGCTGTCAGCCTTGGAATCAATTTTTTACTTGGAATCTTCAAGGCTGCCACATTCATTACCTGGGAATTAGGGAGGGGGGATTTCATAGTGAGATAGAAGATTAGACACAACAACATTCTTTCTCAGAGAGTCAAGGACATGTTGCCCTACACCTGGAGAGGAGTGTCTGGAGGAATTAGGTCTCCAGTTGTGACGATTGGGCCATTGGACTGATGAGTGAAGAGGATGGATCTTTGATTTTCTTTTGAAAAGGGAAAACCCAGAACTCTCAGATTTGAGTTTTCCCAGAAGTGCCAATATGACAACTCTAATAAAATGGAACTTTGAGGAAATGTTAGTCTCAGAGCTTATTGGTTTGGAATTTGGTTGCGCATGCTCAAGATGGCGGTTGATGGATGAGAAGGCTCTCTCAGCGTTTTGGAGGTTTGTTGGATTTTGAGGGAGGAAAGACTTGCTGCCTCCTCCTCTCTCCTAGTATCATCTCGAGAGCGTCGGGGGAAGCCACTGGGGCCGTTTCGGCAAGGATTTGGCCGGCGGCTTGGTGTGGCTGGACTTTCTCCCCCCGCGGCTTTTACAACTGCCGCGGCTCGTCGGCTGGAGGAGGGGTGTAGCGGCGGCGCTTTCTGCCTTCCCTTTGTTGTGGTGGGGCGATGGCGCTGCCTATTTACCCATGCCCCCAGCGCTGCGGATCCGATGCTGCTGCTGACCTCTTGTTGTGGACTGGTTGCCTGGCTGCTGGTCGTCGGCTGCATTTGCTGGCGACGGATGTGGCGAGGCGGAGTTCGGACGGAGGTGACTGCGGCGGATCGGGCTGCCTGCGGCTCTGCTGCGACGCCGGGGGATTACCCTCGGGGGAGTGGATGGCGGCTTTCGGGACTCTTGGTGTTGCTGTGGCTGCCTCCTGGTGTCTGCCTGGAGCCCGGACGAAGAGGCCGCTGGCTTAATGGACCTCTTTTCTCCCCTGGTTTTTGGGCAAGTGTGGTGTGCCCCTGGGGGTTTGGACTTTGGAATTCCCCCGGGGAGCCCCCTTCCCTCTCCCCAGAAGCGTGGGCTCTGGGAGGAGCTGACTTGTGGGATGGATGGAGGCCTATTGGTCTGAGAGGCCCTGGGAGGCCTGGGAAGGGTTTGTTCGCTGCTGCGGTTTGGGGTGGAGGAGCCGGCCTCCTGGGTGGGGTTCTTTGGTGATGTCCCCCAGGAAGAGTAGGCATTATGGCTCCGGGCCCCAGCCACAGCCAGTTTGTGATCAATCTGGGACGCTATACCTCCTGGACTCCTATGGACCTAATTGGCCCTGGTTGATGGGCATTTATTTACATCTACTGCCTTCTCTTGTCCTTGTCACTCTGGACTCCTTAGACACTAATGATGGTGCCTGGGTCATCTGCACCAATTCCATCATTTTTACGGACTTTGCTTTTCTCCCGAGACTTGGCTGCCTCCCATTGTGGTGAGAGAACAGTGGGAGGATGTATTTTCCCCTGCAGTGGGAGGGCAGGGGATTGTTCAGGACTGATCAGGACTTTCTGCCGCAAGCCACTATGGTGGCAGCATAGTGACTTGTTTTTTGGACTCTAACTGCCGGCAGCTGTGAGAGAGCTGCCGACTGCGGCTTGTTCCTGTTCTTGTTCCTGTTTATTGCTACAGTCTGTCTCCTTCATTGTATTCCATTCTTACAATGTGTTCCATCGTACCAACTACCTCCATTACTGTCTGAGATGTATAAGTTATGCTTGTCTACTCTCTATTAGATTTACGGGCCCTCCAGACGGTTCCCCAGTCTGTGGAATGGCCCTGCACGCTATCAAAAGCTTACCTTAATGACGGATCTTGGGATCCCGAGAGGTGGCATGTTGACTAATGGGCTAAATTCCAAATTTAGAAGGAAGGGAAACTTCTTAAATTTTTAATTTGTTGTCTTAAGGGGTTAGGGAGGGGGAAATGGGTCTGTTTGCAGCCCGGTTCGTGGCAGGGAAGGGCGGGGTTGGGGGCGGCGAGGCCTCGGGGACTCAGGTGGGGGCCGATTCCTAGGGTGGTTGGAGTCGGTGGCAGACGCCGAGGCATAGGGCGTTACATGCTGGGAGTGCGCACCCGCCAGCCGTGCGGTTGCTCGCTCCGACCCTATGGCCTCCTCCCTGGGGAGTTCGGGAACAGGGACCCCTGGGCTTAGGCTGGTGTACTTTAATGCCAGGTCCGTGGCTAATAAAGCCACCCTCCTCCGTGAGATTATTGAGGAGGAGGCTGCGGACCTGGCTTGTATCACCGAGACCTGGTTGGGCCCGGAGGGTGGTGTCCCTCTGGTTGAATTATGCCCTCCAGGTTTTCGGTTGTGCACCGCCACGGGCCCAGGGAAGGGGTGGTGGGGTGGCTGTGGTTATTAGGGAGACCTTGCTTCCAAGGGAGGTCACTATCCCAGAGATAGGCGAAGTGAGACCCTTCTCCTGAAGTGGGGCCTAACGGTCAGGTGGGCTTGCTGCTCACATACCTTTCTCCCAGCTGTGTGACAGCGCCTTACCGGGACTTCTTGACGCCTCTCGGGGGTGGCGGTGGAGCTCCCAGGCCTTATAGTCCTGGGGACTTTAACCTGCCGTCCCTGGGGATGCGCCGGGATTGGCCGGGAATTCATGTCTTCTATGGAAGCCATGGGCCTGACCCATAATTCATGGCCCCACTCACGAGGGGGAACACTCTGGACCTAGTTTTTGTCTCTGAGTGGTGGCGAGTGACAGAGGGCATCCTGTTTATACTGGCTCTGCCCGCTCCATGGTCTGATCACTATCTCCTGCGGCTGGTTTTCCAAAAGGCCACCCCCACTGCTGGGACAAGGAGCCTCTTGATGGTTCCGCCCCAGGCCTTTATGGACCCTGAGCGTTCCAGGCGGAACTGGGGCCTTTTCCCTCTTCCCTTACTCACAGCTCTGTTGAGGATCTGACGGCCGGCAGGCCGCCTTCAGAGGCCCTTGACAGGGTTGTCCCCATGCGCCCCTCACACGCCATCTCGGATGGCTCCCTGGTATACAGAGGAGCTCCGGGAGATGAAGCGCCGTCGGAGGGGCTTAGAGAGCAGGTGGAGGGCCACCCGCCTCACGACCAACCCAGTTAAGAGCCCATATTAGGACTTACCTGGGAGCTATGAGGATGGCGAGAAGGTCTTATCTCTCCGCCTCATAGCGCCCGCAGATAACCGCCCAGCCTCTGTTCCGGGTTACGCTTCCCTTTGTCCTGGGAGGGGCGGATCCGCTGGGAAGGGCTGAGGAATTTGGACAATATCTGTCGGATAAGATCACTCGAATTGAAGTGGGTTGTCCACTGATTTGCAGTGGTCTGAGGAGCGGGATACAGGTAGTCTGGCAAGTGTGTTCTGGGATGAGTTCGATCCTGTTTCCGAGGATGAAGTGGACGGGATTATGCGGCCTGAGTTCCACCACATGTTTGTTGGACCCGTGCCCTTCCTGGCTGTCTTATGCCGCCAGGGAGGTCACCTGCGTTGATCCGGCAGTGGTCAACGCCGCTAAGGGAGGGTGTTTTCCTCCGCCCTGAAAGAGGCGGTGGTGAGGCCCTCCTGAAGAAGCCTGCCCTGGATCCGACTGTGTTAGATAACTTCGTCCAGTCTCCAACCTTCGCTTTAAGGTTGTTGAGAGTGTGGTGGCCAGACAATTTCCGCTTTTCCTGGATGAAACGGACTACCTAGATCCGTGCCAATCGGGCTTCCGGTCTGGTTTCAGCACGGAGACGGCATTGGTCGCACTGATGGATGATCTCTGGAGGGAGCGGGACAGGGTTCTTCCTCTGTCCTGGTCCTGTTAGACCTCTCAGCGCTTTCATACCATCGACCATGGTATCCTTTGCGGGTTGGGGTGGGGGGCACTGTTTTTCGGCTCTCTCCTACCTGCGGCCATCGGTGTTAGCAGGGGGCAGAGATCGCCCCAGGGCACTCACTTGTGGGGTCCTCAGGGTCGGTCCTCTCCCCTTTATTTAATATCTACATGAAACCGCTGGGTGAGATCATTCGTGGTTTTGGGGTGAGGTATCATCAATATGCTGATGATACACAGTTATATATCTCCACCCCTGGCCAGATCAGTGATGCCCTCTCCGTGATGACTCGCTGTCTGGATGCGGCACGGATCTGGATGGACGGAAATATGCTTCGACTCAACCCGCCAAGACTGAGTGGCTGTACATACCGCATCGCGTCCAGTTTGGAATGTCCATCGTTGACCATAGGGGAGTGGTGCTGCCCCTGTGGATAGGGCTAGGAATCTGGGGTCCTCCTGGATGCACGGCCCGCTGGAGGAGCAGGTGGGAGCCGCCACCAGGGGGCTTTTGCCCAGATCCGCTGGTTCGCCAGCTTCGCCCGCTTTCTGGACCGCGATGCCCTGCGTGACGGTCACTCATGCCCTTGTTACCTCGCGACTGACTACTGCAACGCTCTCTATTTAGGACTGCCCTTGCACACCATCCGAGATTGCAACTGGTGCAGAATGCAGCGCTGGTGGTGATGGGAGTTCCCCGGTTCTCCCATGTTGCCCTCCTCGCGGCTTGCATTGGTTGCCGGTTGCGCCCGGTGAGGTTCAAGGTTCTATCCTTAACATACAAAGTCCTTCACGACATGGGTCCCTATTATTTAAGGGAGCGACTGCTGCCGACATCGAACACCAACCGCCCTGTGATCCCACAGACAGGGGCTCCGGGGTCCCGTCAGCGGACAGTGCCGGCTGGCGGTCCCCGACAGCGGGCCTACTCTGTTGCGGCCCCTGACCTGTGGAATCAACTTCCCTGGAGCTTGCCTGGCCCCTGACCTCCGCACTTTCCGTCGCGACCTGAAGACCTGGTTGTTTAACCAATCCGGGCTGTGACCCTGGGGTGGGGTGGTCTTTTAGAGTTTTATCTCTGCAATTTTAGTGTTAATTCGGCGATTGTTTAATCTGGTTTTAACTAATTTATTGTTGTGTGTTTTTATTTTGTAAGCCGCCGAGTCCTTTTGGAGACATATAAATCAATTAATAAATAAATAAATAAATAATAGTTAGAAGCATGACAAATGCCCTGTTGATCATAGCACTCATATCACTGAGGCCCATGGCAGGTTACAAATGGTGATCACATGACCTTATGGGACTGTTGACTGTCTAAATACATGCCCAGTTGCCAAATCCCTGAATTTTGATCATATAACCATGGGAATGCTGCAACAGTTGTATGTGTGAAAAACAGTCATACATCACTTTTTCCAGCCTTGTTGTAACATGAACGGTAACTAAAAGAAATGGTTGTAGTCGAGAGTTATCTGTATACCATCAACTGATTTTGCAATAATCTTACAACACTGGTGACTTGATTTTCATAATATGTTTTCTTGGACGAATAGATTTAGCTTCACTCAATGTCATTTCAATATACAGTACATTTTCTTTGCCATATTCTTCATCACTTTCCCCATATTCCTTCATAAAAAGTTTCATCACTGATCATTTTATTCACATTTTGTTCTTCATTCTCCTTTCAGTTAGGTCTTTTTGACTTACTTCTAAACATTTGTTTAGTTCCATCAACAGAACATTTAACTCTCTCTCTTAAAGAAGGTTTATTAGGAAAACCACTTCTCTTCCATACATTTTAAGGGCAAGTTAATTATGCTTTTGTTCTACTATTTATTTGATTTGAAATGCTTCATTATTGCTAATAGCAAAGTATTGCTTTGCAAAACTGTTCTTTTCAAAATAAGTAATGTATAGTCCGCTCATAAATCAATGGTCTCATTTTGATATAAGCTCCCAATAAGATCTGTTCCTGGAAATTAATTTTGCAGTGCTGGATTTGTACTTTGTTTTTAAATTATACATTGCACAAAAAAGTATCTCATACATTAATGAATAAAGCTACATCTGTTTTCAGAATGCATCATTTATAGATGGATGATTGGCTTCCTATGCTGACAAGTGATTTCCAATCCAGCCTAGGGCATCATCCTTTTTTTAATGTTACATATAACAAGGTTTATTTTTTTCTTATTATGCTTTGTTTCCTAGCAGAAGTCTATGATACCTATAATAGATAACAGCTCTTTACATTCCAATTGTGAAAGAATATCATGAATAATATTGAGTTATTTATGGAATAGAATAAATATAGAAGAAGCCTATAGTAAATAAGCATATTCTTCTGTAGAAAAATAGGTGTGCATACCAAATGCTATCAATGCTCACTAATTTGCAGAACACCCAGAAACTTGGGGGGGCTATATACCTAGACTTTGCTAAATGCAACAGACCAGGTCACTTGCAATGGATTTTAATGCAATTTAAAGCAATCCTGTTTTAACAGTTTTAGACTGAGTTTTTAGAATTCAATCCTCTCAACCCAGGATGTGCATCTAAATGGGAATTCAAGTCTATTTAAGAAGAGTTTTTTAAAAATTCATCTAGGTTTCCAAATTGCCCATTTCTTCAGTTCATTCACCTGCATTCTCTTTTACTCCTCATCACTTGGGAGCGGAGATTTGCATACAATGATGTAAAAAGTACCTTTTTCTAAGCAATCCTACAGAATGACAGAGTTTAAATAAAACCAGAAAAATTTCTAATTTTATAAAAGAGGGGAAGGGAAAGAAAAAGATTGTTCTTGCCTTCTCATTCAAATCCGTACATTTGGTAGTTCTGTGAAACTTCAGCATGCAAATGGGGAATGCAAATTAGCTAAATTTGGTTGATACTCCTTCTCCTAAACTCTAATTTGCCCCATGGGTTTTGTGAAACCTTCTGTGCTTCAAGATATAAACAAATTGTATATTTAAAGCACTTGTCATATTGAAACTATCTCAGTCGGATATTGCAAATGTGAATATTACTATTTTTTTAGAAGTTGCCTCAAGGATTCCTAAGATGAAAAATACAAATATTGAATCACTTTCTCTTAAAAACTTAACACATTTGTTTATTTGAAAAGATTATAATGATTCACAATAGGCCTAAACCTATCTGCAAAAGTATCATTTGGGGCTGTTTAAAAAATAAAAAAAAATTTATGCGTTTAGTTGAATATATGAATCATCTAGTCATGGCAGTTTTTCCAATTTTTTTTTCTGTTTTCATGCCTGTTGCTTCAAAGCAATGGATTATTATGGATTTTTCTCTCAATCCTGGAACAACTATTTGTCCATAACTGTCTTTATTTTTTCTGTCATATCCTCATATTTTCATCTTATCTCCAGAAAGGCAGTTTAAAGACATTATTTAGCCTTTTGGCTTAAAAGTAATGTTTTCCCTCTTTTCCAAGTAGAGAGTTTTGCATGGATAGGATCAGAGGTGGTATTCAGCAGGTTCTGACCAGTTCTGGAGAACCAGTAGTGGAAATTTTGAGTAGTTCAGAGAACTGGCAAATACTACCTCTGACTGGCCCCACTCCATCTATTCTCTGCGCCCCAAGTCCCAGCTGATTGGCTAGGTCTTCTTTTGTTGCCCTGCATAGGAGAATGGAGCTGGAAAGCAGGTTAGTGGGGTGGGGAGGGAATGAAGATTTTACAGTATCCTTTCCATGCCATGCCCACCAAGCACACCAAGCCATGCCCACAGAACCGTATTAAAAATTTCAACTCCACCACTGGATAGGATGTCGATGCTTCATCCACAAAGTGGTTGCAATCAGGGACTGGAAAATGTTCAGCTCCCACAGGTCAAGAAGCAACCAAGAACACAACAGATGGGGCCTCCTGGGGTGCCGTCAGCTAAACTTTGTAGGCTGGTGGCCCCTAGGGGAGGGTCTTCTCTGTCAGGCGCCCACCCTCTGGAACCAACTGAATTTAAGCCTGGTCCCAATGACTCGCTCCTTCCGCCCACAACCTTAAAACATGGTTATTTTTACAATCCAGCCTGGACTGACAGGGGATCGGGATTTTAATTTGAATGTTTATTTGGCACTAATTTAATATTTTCTTAATTATTTTAACTTTTGTGCCTGTTTTTTATGTATGCCCCTGAGTCCTTAGAGAGAGGGCGACCTATATCCAAATAAACTTAAACTTAAACAACCAACAACAACAGGGCGGCACTTGTATATAAACTAAGAGCTTTGGTGCTCAGGCTGTTAAATGCCTGCTCTTAAGATCCAGCTGTCTACAATGTAGCTGAGATCCCACCAGGCTCAAGGTTGACTCAGCCTTCCATCCTCTCGGGAGATTGAGGACTGACTATAAGCTGACAAAAATGCAGCCAGTAATAAACGTATACAATGGAATGAAGGTATTGCACACAACTGGATTGTATGCCAAAATGTAAGCAGCCCTGAGTCTTAGAATCATATAAATGTAATTAACTAGAGCAAACCCCATTCCCTGCTAGCACTGATGATGTTACCTAGTTTGGATAATAAAACATCTGCAAGAAAGCAGCCAAGCTCAGGAGACCAAGGACTTCACCCTTTAAGCTATGACAGACATGCCTGCCTCCTACAAATCCTCTTTGTTAGGAGACTTTGTCAGGAGTCCATCAAATGCTAACCAGCAGGAATATAATTGGGCAATCAGAAAATTTCCTGTATGGTGGACAAGCTAAGAAAAAAAACATTTTCAAGGTGAATGGATGTAGTTATGTTTCAAAATTGGCATTAGGTTTTGTTTCCTGCTGTGTCCGGCAAACTTCATCAGCAATTTCCATGTAAGTGGATTCAACCACCAGTTAATTTTGGAGAAAAAAAAACTATTCTTTATTTTATGGTCTCACTTGATTCTTTATCATTAAATGAAGGTAGCTTTGGCTTTTTTCAAGCTTACATATTTATCTTGTACCTTCCTTTCTGGTAATGTACAGTGAGATGGAGACAAGCAGGAAAATCCATTAAAAATGTATATGGTGTATACCTGTGGGTCTGTATGTGCACACTTATAGGAGAAGACGAGAAATAAAAATAAGTGATAACTTTTTCCTTCCTTCCCTCCCTCCTTCCTTCTTTCTCTTAAAAGAACTTCAGACTTTTTTTTTTTCAGGAGAAGCAATTAGTGGGCAAAAATTAGACCAGTTCAGGAACTGATTTAAGTATTTCCTCTAGATTGAGTCATAATACCAAGTTGGAAGGCATTTGGATCAGCCATATCTTCAATCCACCTGAGACTTCCTGTATGACATCAATATCTCTTTTCCCTGGGAAATTAGAGCAGCACTTGAAAGGAGTTTTCTGATGTCAGGTCTCCTATCTGAGACTGAAGCTTTTCCTCTGAACTAGAACTCTAATTAACTGATGGGTTAGAATTTGGCTTGGACTAAGACTGTTTCCAAAACTGCTATAATTGTCTTTTCATTGTTGAAAAGTGCTGCAATTCCTACATTGTTTTTCCTATGTGTTATATAGTTAGCTAGTCCTATCTACAGTGTATACATTACAATGTTCGGCTTTAAAACCATTTCAGGCATAAGGAAACTGATAGATAAGAGAGCAATTTCAAATGCAAAATGATAGAATAAAGATTCATTTTAGAGCAGTTCAGTTGAGACATTGGAGATTCATTGAGTAAATCGTCCATCAACGCAACCTATTGGAAGCATTGTCTAAAAATGCCACTCCAAAATGATCTTTTAAGCATCCCTACACCCAAAACATTTCAGGAGTTAACATTGTCTCTGTACAATCTACTGAAGTACAGGAAAATCATTTGGAAATGCAACTCCTATGTGTTTGCTGAACGCAGAGCAAATAATTATCCAATCTCAACAATGACAAGGTTGCATTCCAGATAACATAACAGGTTATGGTTTCCTGAAATTACTCAGTAGCATTTTAGTTATCCTAAATTATGAATTGCACTTGTGTCAGATGTAATTGGGTTGAGTTTTTAACTACAGGAGAAAATATTTTGATAACTGTTATAACTGTACTGAGAAACAATTAGAAACCCTCAGTGATACTCTAAAGCCCTGTCATTTGCAGAACTTTATGACAGAAATAGGAAAAAAGAGCCACAATCTCTGTCCTGCCTGTTTAGTATTTATTTATTTAACTCATTTGCTTCCTATGTTACCTAGAGGCAACTCTAGGTGGCTTACAGTCAATCAAAGCAACAAGATAAAACATTAAAACAATAAATATTAACTAAAATTGAAGGATATATATCCCTTGCAAGCATCTAGTCATTAGCCCACTCTCAGAAAGAATACTAATGATCAGATAACTGCAAGGAATATAAATTCTTCCATTCTCCATCATTCAGTCAGAAGTGAAAAAGCTTATTGGATAAGAAGTGAAATGTCTTCAAGCAAAATAAGAAAGTCCAGTTGCCTTTTGAAAGAAAGCACATTTGGGTGAATAAGAACATCTTTTCTATTATCCTTTCCAAGGATAAAGTTCAGTGAGGATCTGAATATTTTTTAAGAAAATGCCTTAACAAGAACCTTAAAATTATTCTTCAAAAATTATTCTTCTTGTAACAAGACCAACCTAAGCATCTTTCAGAACAGTAGCTCTTCACAGCTCTTGGGTCACCTCTTATTTTGTCCTACGTGGGTTTTCTAAATCAGGATATCCCAACTTCACAGCAATTTCTTGGCTGGAGGCAGGTGGAGACTTAGCTAGGGGAAAGAAGATTGTCTTTCATGCATTCAGTTAACCTGGCAATTAAAAAATAGAACTAATAGCTAACAATTAAAATAGCTAGTTAAAAGAAGATTAGCCTTCCAAATAAATGAGTCAATAGAAATGGCTCCATTCTGAGCTCTTCCTATAACAACAATAAGGGAACTTATTTCATTGGATTCTCTGCCTGAGGTTGGAATTTTGTCTCGAAATTAAGGGAAGAAAAATGGAATTCAGTGATACCCAGATAATGAGAATGCTGTTGAAATGTTAGATGCCAACATTGTTTGTCTTTTATTTACTTTATTTATTCATATGCCACCTTTATTATTTTTACAAATAACTCAAGGCAGTGAATGAATGAATAAACTTTATTACGGTCTTAGACCAGCAATAGACATCACTATTTACATATACAGAAAAATACTTACACATTATAATACATTAATAGGGCCTTGGGTGGCTCAGGCTGTTAATTGCCTGCACTTAAGTTCCAGCTGCCTACAACTGCTGTCCAGATTGCCAGTAACAACTACCCCTTAATGGCTTGGGTGCAGGAGTGCTAGGGGATTGCCTCCTGCCTGCATAAGCAGTCAAAATCGCCCCATCGCTACCATAGGAGACCTTCTGAGGCTCACCGTTGGTCAGGCATTGTCGGCTGGAGGCTCCCAGGCTAGGGCCTTTTCTGTGGAAAAATAAAGCCCTGTGGAACCAGCTTCCTGTTGGATCTGCGTTGGCCCTGATCTCCGCTCCTTCGTCAGATTTGAAGACCTGGCTGTTTCAGCAGGCGGCCTGGATTGACCCTGGGGTGGATAGTTTTAATTTGTTTTGTTTATTGTAATTTTATTGTTTTTAACTCTTGGTAATTTGGACTTGTTTTGATTTATTTTATTGTATATCCTTTTTATGTTAACTGCCCTGAGTCCTTTGGGAGTAGGTGGCATACAAGTCATAAATAAAATAATAATAATAATAATATATAACTGCTGTAGGCTCGAATCCCACCAGGCTCAAGGTTGACTAGCCTTCCATCCTCTCGGGGTAGGTAAATTGAGGACTTAAGATTGTTGGGGCAATTAGCTGACCTTGTAAAAATGCCACTTAGCAATAAGCAGCATATACAATGGAATGAAGGCTATTTGTGCATTGGGTTATCCCAAAAGGTAATAAGCTACCCTGAGTCTCCGAAGAAAGGTGGCATATAAATCATAATTAAAAATAAAAATAAATAAATAGTGGATAATAACTTCCCTGTTAAGAAAATACGTGTTCTCAAACAGTTAGGGTCACTCCCTGGTTTATATTAGTGAAGATCCAATAAGTATGTGTGTAAATATCATTTCCAAAAGATTGTTCTATCTTAAAAATTGTCATAAATTGACCACTATAATTCTGTAACCCAATTTTTCCTTGTAGACATTGCAGCAACACAGATGTGAGGCAATCTGGCTGTGACATCTGTCACCCCATTGATCGCCAGGGTTGATTTGGCTGATCTGGCTGGCTAGATAATTGTCCCCTTCTCCCTCACCGCTCATGTGCATCCCTCGGCTGCTTTTCGGTGGAAGAGACGACCAACCCAGATAAAAGGTGTGTACTGATCTTGGTCAAGGGTATCACGATAGCTGCGGTCCCCTGCTAGAACCTCCAAACAAGCTCAAGGCAGTGAACATATCCAAACACAACTTCCCTATTTTCCTCACAGCAACAACCCTGTGAGATGGGTTGGGCTGACAGAGAGGGAGAGAGTGACTGGGCTAAAGTCACCCAGCCAGCTTTCTGACTGGCAAGACTAGAACTCACAGTCTCCTATTTTGTAGCTTTGCCTTAACCATTAGACCAAGGTGAATCTTGTCTTGCAAGACATTTTGAAGAATGGAGACAAGCTGACAACTGTTTAGGTCAGGTAAAAATTCAAAATCAAAATTATAAAATTTAAAAATATAATTATAGTTTATCTTCTGAAATCATAATTATCAAATTTCTTCCATTTTCAACAAATGCATTATCAGGAGCTAGGACCAAAAGTCAAGATGATGACTCTCACTGCTTGATGAACCAAGGTGCTTTTGCAACAGGCAACTGGACTTTCTGTTTTTCTTTGTTCACTTCTCATCCAAGAAGTTTCTTCAACTCTGACTGAATGGTAGGAAAAGGTTGACTGAGAATGCCATAGACCAACTGCTTGATGAAAGCCACCATGCTGATATTGACTTTTCCTTGAGTAAATCAACTGTTTTCTGTGACACGGTAAATTTTGGTGCAGAAATATTTCACATTTCAACTCATAAAACTTTATTTCACCTGTAATTATTTTCCAAACCAATTTTACCTTACAAATGATACCAGTTCCAAAGAGATGGGGTCTGATTCAATAAATGTTGAAGTTTAATTTCAACCTAGCAGAAGGAAAGTAAGCCTGATAGAAAATATTTGATGGATTGGAACTGGATATAGCCATTTATTTGTATGATAAACCCGTCGAACATAGCAATTGCATTAAACCCACTATGGCAAATAGAAGCACAAGCATCAAGAATGCAAAGAAGTAATACTGACAGACAGCCCTGGTGGGGTAAATGTCTGTGTGATCACAAAGACTTGGAAGTCACCAAACGACTAAACAACTTTCTTTAATTATATGATGTTATCAGGATCCAGTGAGACCGAACTTTAACGTTTTGCATGTGTCAAAAATTATAGAGCAGAAAGAAATCAACAAGAATGGAAGATGGAAAGGTGATTTAAAAAAACACCCTGAATACATTTAATTACCTTGGCTTTCTGTTGGCAGCTACA
>SOZL01001383.1:0-16373 GCA_009733165.1 Naja naja
CCCGGTGAGATTCAAGGTTCTAGTTTTAACATACAAGGTCCTGCATGACATGGGTCCTCAATATTTAAGGGAGCTTACTTCTGCCAACATCAAATGCCAACCGCCTGTGTTGACACATAGGCAAGGACTCCTTGGGGTCTCCCTCTGGCTGGCCAGTGCCGGGCTGGCGGTCCCCACGAGCCGACGGGCTCACACTGTCGCCCCCACCTCTGGAACCAATCCCCTTGGGCTCCGCCTGGCCCCTGACCTCCGCAGACCTTCTGCCATGATTTGAAGACCTGGTTGTTCGACCAACCGGGCTGTGACCCTTTTGGGTGGGGTGGTTTTATTTTTAGTATTTAATTGTTTGGGCTTGTTTAGTTTAGTCTTTTCTTAATCCACTATTGTTGTATTTATTGTTTTAATCAGACACCCAGTCTTCGGAGATGGGGCGTCATACAAGTCCCAAAATAAATAAATAAATAAATAAATATGAACTTCTCCTTTGAAATGTCTTTGAGGGGTTTTTTGTATTAACTTACAACAGCTGCGTTATATGTTAACAGGATTTACTCATATCACTGTAAAAAGCCCTTATGTGACTTTTCTTCTGTTTCAAAGGGGGAGCTTGAATTTTACTGAACTGCTAAAGATTCAGTAATCTCTATTGTGATCAGAACAGGTACGGCTGCAGAAAAGAAAATACCACAAAACAAAGAGAAGGAAACAAATGAGAAGACCTAACTAAATCAAAACTCTCCTCAAGCAGTTGTTTTTCCCCACACTAAAATGCAGTGTTAGCATATTAACTACAGAATTCTAATTTATCATTTAAAAACAGAACAGAGCAATTTTCCTCACCTCAAGCTATTTTCAAGACCAACAAATTTTGCTACTGTATTGTGACAGGTTTTGGGATGATTCCTGTTGTGTTAGCTCATTACACATGGGGTTGATTCTTGCTTGTTCATTACACTCATGATCCTCCCCTTCCCCCCTAGCAGAGGTATTAGGTATGGGAACTAGAGAGGAACAATTGCGATGTTCCTGAGGTAATCTGGATCTAAGCTGATCAATGTGCCTGCTCCAGAGGACACCATCCACTGTTTGTACCCTGTAAGATCGAGGGCCTGTAATTTGGGTTATCTCAGCAGGAATCCATAAAGGTTCACCCATAAGGTTCTTAGCATAAACAGAATCACCCACAGTGAACATGCAAACTTTGCTAGTGGAATCTAGTGGTGCGTTGGGTGCGTAAGTGGGATGAAGGTGGTCAAGGGGAGACCTGAGTTTCCTACCCATCAACAACTCTGCTGGGGATGTTAGTTGATGGGTTAGGAGTGATATGCTGGACACTGAGAAGTTTTTCAACTTTCTCAGTGATATCCCCTGGACCCAATTGCTGAAGTTTTTCCTTGGTAAATCGTACCATACGTTCAACCCGGCTGTTAGCCAAAGGGTGCCCAGGGGCTGTCAGGGTATGTCTGATACCCTGCTGTGCTAGATATGATTCAAAAAGGTTGGATGTAAATTGAGGACCATTGTCAGAAACAAGTACATCAGGTAACCCATGAGTTACAAAAAGCTTTTTAAGCTGTTTGATGACAGCATCAGTTGTGGTGGATGCCATAGGGATGACCTCTAGCCATTTGGAATATGCATCTACTATAATAAGGAAAGTGTGCCCTCTGGTAGGCCAGCAAAATCAATGTGAATCCTGGACCATGGGCCCCTAGGACATTCCCATTCATGTGTGGGGGTGAGAGGTGGGGCAGGCCTGACTACCTGACAGTTGGGACAAGATGCAACCCAGTTTTCAACCATTTTGTCAATACCTGGCCACCATACATAACTCCTGGCCAATCCCTTCATTCTGACAATACCTGGATGACCCTCATGTAACATTTCCAAAACCTCTTTTTGCAGTTTTGCAGGAATAACCACCCTGCTACCCCACAAAATACACCCTCTTAATACAGATAATTCAGTTTGCCTGGATTTAAAAGGTTGGGCAAGTTGAGGTAGATCTTGAAGAGGCCAACCTTTCTTAATCCAGCCTATAACAGGAACCAATACAGTGTCTTTGGCAGTCTCTCTGGCAATTTCAGCAGCGTGTACTGGAAGCTTGCCAACAGTTTCTAGGAAAAAGGTGTAAGTCTCAGGAGCATTGTCCTCAATGTGAGAAGGAAGTGGGCAGCGACTCAAAGCATCTGCATGCCCAATGTCTTTGCCAGGCCTGTGGATGAGTTTGTATGAATAAGCAGCAAGAAATTCAGTCCATCTCAGCATTCTTGTGACAGGATAGTGGGCGTAGGTTTGTCTCCTGCCACAATGCCTAACAAAGGCTTGTGATCTGTAACAATGGTAAATGTTCTCCCATACAGATATTCATGAAATTTCTTAACAGCTGCAACAACTGCCAATGCCTCCTTGTCCAACTGGCTGTAGTTCCTCTCTGCTTTGGTCAAGGTGCGAGAGTAAAATGGAGCTTCCCTCCAGCTGGGAAGCCTGTGGCTCAAACCCAGTGTTAAGTTTGCATGAAGAGACAGATATGGAGTGCTTCAAGCTCTTTGTTTATTAGTGACTACAGCTCAGAACGAACCCACTTTGGCTGGGCTGCGGCTGCTACTTATAGCCAGCAGCCGCAGTTGCCAGCCAATCAGAGTGCAGGGTTTTCCCGCACTTTTTAAACCAATCATTTCTTACATTTTACAAGAACAGTTCAAACTAAACCAATGACTTTAAACCTGCATACATAACACTGTTGGTAACCCATTCTAGCCATTTACATCAACCCAATAAGGTATTTGTAGAACAAAAACAACTTGTGAGGTCCATGCTCAAATTTATTGGCTGCATTTCTTATCATATATCCCATTTCCTCAATTTCCACCCAGTTATGGTATGGATATGGATGATAATTCCTGTTTCCTGCCACATAACTACGGAGTTGCTTTCCCTTAAGCTGACAGAATCCAGTGACAGCAATTTTGTGTTTAAAGCAGGTGTTAAGCCCATTTTTAGAGGTGAAATCAGGTGATGGGTGGGATTAGAGAGGAAGTTATCAGCCATTTTAGATTAAGAGGAGCTCACTCCCCTTCTTTCTAATCTCACTATACAGATATCCCTTGAGAAATACCAAGATCAGTGGAGTTGTTTTCATGTTTTCATTACTCACATAACCCTGATCAAGCTACATGCAAATGATTCCCTGCCACAAAGGCAAATCTGCTTGTGTAGCACAATAAGACACAAAGAGGTTGCCAATTACATCTTTCAGAGAATAAAAGAAACAACCAGCAGCTGGTGCATTAATTGTTCAACAGTACTAGGCTGCTCAGCTGGTAGTACAATATATACTTTAATTCGGTGGCCTTACTGGTTTAGTGCAAGACTGAAACAACATAATGGTACAATCTCTCTCTTACCCATTGCCTCCCAGGCAAAGTAATAATGAATCTGGAAGTCAGTATTTGTTGTTTATATAAAAAAATGGGAAGAAAGAGGAAAGAAACCCTAATAAAAGTACTGCCAATATTTAAGTGATGCTTATGATTCAGATCAACAAAATCATTCACTGTTGTCTTCAAGAGAGCTAGATAAGTAAAATCCATCCAGTAATCCAAAATCCCAATATCACCACCATAATATGGGGTGTGTGGAGGGATAGTGTTTCCTTCAAGCAATGTACTTGTCTTCAGTCCAGAAATTAGCATATGTGAGAATGGGAAAGGAATGTCATTAGTCTTTTACCAGAAGGAGGGAAAATCAATCTATTAGTCAGGCATCAACACAAAGATCTGTTTATTTCGTTTCAGTGAAATGAATAAAAAGTATGTAGAATAGAATAGAATAACAGAGTTGGAATAGACCTTGGAAGCCTTCTAATCCAACCCCCTGCTCAGGCCAGAAATCCTATACCATGTCAAACAAATGGTTGTCCAATCTCTTCTTAAGAACCTGTAATGTTGGTGCTATGTTGTTCAAGTTGATACAAGATGTGACTTTTTCCTGGATTAATCAGAGACCTCTTTATCAGTAATACTTTTCACTAATTAATCCAATTATATATTACATCACCAAACACCTTGTAGGTGGTATAGGTGACAGATTCCATATTCACATTCTATTAGTATGCTCTTAATTGTCAAAACCATATGCACAACCATATGGAAATAGAAATAAGATGTTGTGCTTGGAAAGCAAACTTATTGTAATGTAACTGAAAAGGAGGAAATCTAATATCTATAACATCCAGATTGATACAGGTTAGCCTAATGCAGAAAAATAATATAGGCTTGTGTCATCTTTAAGACTAAGCAGTTTTACTGTATTGACAAGTATTGTTCATGAAGGATATATTGAGTGTGAAGTAATTTCATTGAAGAGATATATGCAAGTTGAATGATAAAAGAACCAAACAATTAAAAATAAGACATGGCTTCAAGAGAATCTGTATATTGTAAGTCTCCTTTGGATATTGTCTCTCCCAACACTAGAATATTGGAAATGGAATAAAGGGAGGTGATGATTGGTAGAACATCAATGTTGTACACACTGATTTCATATATTATACAAATACAATGAATGTTTGTATAAGTCTCAGCACAGTTAACAGAGTTAATGCTGGCAACTCAGATTGTGTGAGAAGCTCTACAGATGGTAAGAGTTGCATGTACACACAATAGTTACCAATTTACCTCTGCTTTACTAAGATAACTCCAGATGATTTCATTCCAAGATTAGATGCAGTGGATAAACTGCTGATATGCTTTTTAGAACCCTCCACCAAATGGAGATTGTTATGTATGTAGGTTTGAATGTTATTGGTTTAGTTTGAATTGTTCTTGTAAAATGTCAAATAGGATTGGTTTAAATAGTGCGGGAAAACCCTGCACTCTGATTGGTTGGCAACTATGGCTGCTGGCTATAAGAAGCAGCCGTAACCCAGCCAAGTCGGGACCATTCGAGCTGTAGTCACTTAATAAACTCTTCACTGAAGCTCTTCGTGTCTGACTCTTCATGCAAACATAACAGAGATGAAAATCTTTCTGGGGTGGTAAATTACCTCTTCACCAAGGTGCTTAAGTTGGACTGCTTCCCACTGAGCTCACATATGAAAGGAAGATTCATGGTACCTGCAGGAAGAAGAAAGAGGATAAAAAGAAAGAAAAGATTTCTCAGTTAGTACAACTCTTTAGAGAAAATAATAGCTTTGTTCAAGCCAGATGGGGGGGATTTCATGTACCATTAAATGCCATCCTCTCTTCTATCAGACAGCAAAACTTCCCAATAATTTTTTTCTCCATCTAAACTCTTGGTATACTTCAGATCATAAGTCATTGTCAATTCCATTAGAAAGCAAGATAAATGGAAGATTGGCCCCCATCTGCTCCCTCCTTTATGAACCTGTTGACGAATTGTCTTTTTGAAACTCCCTTACTCTAATTTTTGACAGAAATATGGATATGCTGACATTGTATATTAACTCCACAACCTATCTTCATGGCTTATGAAAGGCTGCTTTTAATCACACTTGCAACACATCTAAGGTTAAAAGTTGTAACTTCTAGCCTGAGACAATTTGTTTCTGCAATTTTCAGCTAGTCCTTCTGTTGATATTTTTTTTTCATCCAAAATAGAAGGGAGGGATATCCATATGTTCTAAATCAGGAGTTCACAAACTCTGCACTATCATGATTCCTAACATGATAAATAAATTTCATGAGCATTTTTAATATTTAAAATGTAATCCCAAATTGGTAGTCCTCCAGATGGTGATGAATTGTAACTCCCAGAACCTGAGGCTAGCCTGGCCAATGCGGGGGATGCTTGATACTTTGCTTAGCACCACCTGAAGGACAATATAGCATATTTGAAAGAGAGACTTCTATTTCCAAGGAAGACACATTTAAACAGAGGCAACACATTGCCACCTCTGCTTAAACTTCCAAGCCATTTGCTATTGAAGGAAAGTTTAATGACTGTAGGATTTCTCCAGCAGTCTTTTATCAGAAATCCCAGCCAATTCACTCATTTTACCTCCTTAGCCCAAGTGAGGCTCTCATCTCACAGAAAGAGCCAGCTTTAAACCTCTCTGAAATCCCTTTCACCAAGACAACTTCTTCCTCACCTCTTCCATTGACCCAGTTTAAGAAACTACTTGGCACAGTGTCAGAAGTTGCCTCCTGTATCCATTCATTCTTCATCCTTTTTCAAGAAAAGAGGATTCCCCTCCCCCTTAATGGCTTTCAACCTGCCCCCCAAAAGCCCAAAGCATGAAGGAGAAAAACCAAAGAGTTTAGGTCTCCTTCTAGCTCTCCTTTACCAATGAAGAGGTAACTGAAAAGGAGAGACATAAATCCCTGTTGACTCAACCCTCCTATACATAGGTATTGGAGATGTGAATCTATTTATCATCTCATGATAAATTTGAGTAATGAATCATCTATTTAGTGTGAGGTTGCAGCCCCCTTTTTATCTACCATTCTGGTACTTTGGTGAGCAAGAAAGGTTGGCACATTATTTCTGGTTTTCCCAGCCATGGAGACTCTCACAAGCAGAAGAAGCAGGACATGGTGATATTGGTAGCATCAACTACCACCATTTTTCCTCCTACCACCAAACACAAACTGAGAATCTGGCTGCCAAAATACTCCTTCTTACCATAGCCCAGTGACCTTTTTCTACCTTGTTTAATGGAAAACATCACAGAGGATGCAGAACTCACTTGTCTCCACATTTGGGATCCCTGATCTCCCAACCTTTCCCCCACAGAGAGACTTCAAACTTCCTTGTAGGAAAAAGTTGAATGAGGTACTGAGAATGAGTAGGTAAGCATATGAAGCATGATGATGACACAATGGGTCCAGCATAGCAATGTGATTAAGCGTAACTGTCCAACCATAATTTGTGTGTGCAACCACTCTCAAATCTGCCTACAGTTCCTGTGGAGATCATGAAAACTACTACTGTAAGTGCATGACATCACTCTACTCAGCCCTGGATATGACAAGAATTAAATTGCTTGCCATTCCTGCCACTTAAGGAATTCAATGTATCTTTACAGGCATTATTTGTTTGTTTATCATAATTTCATGAAATGTAAGAGATAAGAATATATAAGTTCCCCAAAGATTCGTACATAATACTAGATGGAACTATGTAGAAGCATTTCTGAATCAGATTGTTATATAAATGTTCTTCATTTTTTAGTTAATTGCCTTGGAGATAGGGAACAGGGAAGGAAATAAATGCTCACAGCCAAGTATTATTATTTTGAAGCATCAACCTCAATGCATTGCAAAATTATAAATGGGAAATAACAGCCCCATAGTCACTGAATGAGAGAGCAACTACTCTCCCCATCACTTTCTCTAATTGAGTTTGCTACATTGATGAGTTCATGTTTGCTGCATAATCAGAAGCTCCATAAGACTGTGATGGCACAGTGGTTAGAATGCAATATTGCAGGTTAACTCATTGCTCACTGCCAGGATTTCAATCATGATCAGCTCAAGGTTGACCCAACCTTCCATCCTACCAAGGTTGGGAAAAGAAGAACCATATTGTTGGGGGCAATATGCTGACTTTATTTATTTATTTATTTATACTTGAACTTGTATGCCACCCCATCTCCGAAGACTCGGGCGCTCACAGCTAAAAACATATACAATAAATATTTAAAAAATAATTAAACAAAGACAAGCCCAAATATAAGACGTAAAAACAGTAAACAATTAAAACCCTCCCTCCCCAGGGAGGGTCACAGCCCAGGTTGGTCAAATAACCAGGTCTTTAGTTCACAGTGGAAGGTGCGGAGATCGGGGGCCAGGCAGAGCTCCAAAGGCAGTTGATTCCAGAGGTCAGGAGCCGCGACCGAAAAGGCTCGTCGTCGGGGAGTCGCCAGCCGGCATTGACCCGCCGACGGGACCCTGAGGAGTCCTTGCCTATGAGCTCGCACAGGGCAGCCGGTACTAGATATCGGGAGAAGACGCTCCCTCAAATATTGAGGACCCATGCCATGTAGGACTTTGAATGTCAAAACTAAAACCTTGAATCTCACCCGGAGTGCAACCGGCAGCCAATGTAGGCCGCGCAGGAGGGGGGCAACATGGGAGAACCGGGTAACTCCCATCACCACCTGCGTGGCCGCATTTTGCACCAGCTGCAATCTCCGGATGGTATGCAAGGGCAGTCCTAAATAGAGAGCATTGCAGTAGTCGAGTCTAGAGGTGACAAAGGCATGAGTAACTGTGCGCAGGGCATCCTGGTCCAGAAAAGGGCAGAGTTGTCGAACTAGACGGAGCTGGGCAAAGGCCCCGCAGGCGACGGCCCCCACCTGCTCCTCCAATTGGAGCCGTACATCCAGGAGGACCCCCAGATTCCACACCCTATCCACAGGGGGCAACACCTCTCCCCCTATGGCCAAAGATGGACAATCTAAACTGGGCCGAGATGCCGATACGCACAGCCACTCAGTCTTGGCCGGGTTGAGTCGAAGCATGTTCCTACTCATCCAGATCCATACCGCATCCAAACACCGGGACATCAGGGAGAGGGCATCACTGATCTGGCCTGGGGTGGAAATATACAGCTGAGTATCATCAGCATATTGATGGAATCGCACCCCAAAACCACGGATGATCTCACCCAGCGGTTTCATGTAGATGTTAAATAGGAGAGGGGAAAGGACCGACCTTCGCGGGACCCCACTTTGTTGGGGGCAACATGCTGAAAGGCCAAACTGAGCATGGATGGACATAAAACCCCCATCCTGCTCCCACCAGATATCATCTAAGTGTATGATTGATTCCATTTTTCCATCTTATTCTATGACAACCAGTTGTTGAGTCCTAACGTACCAAAAAAAAAAAACCATGAAGACCTGTAGTAGACATGAGGGTTATTGAAATGCACCAGCCTGAGAAAAACTGGTCCACAATTTGGATAATTTTAAGAAGCATTGGAGTATTCATGAATGTTAATTATTAAGTCTAATACTTCCAGAATCAGAGAAAGTCAGTTTCTAAGAACTGGAACCAGAAAACTGTTGTTCTTAAACCTACTTCAGAGTTCCTATGAACTTTTGATTGGACACTGAATGCTCATAGAATATAGAATAAGAGGGGCCTTTACTGTTTCAGAAGAACATTTCTTTTGTTTAATGTTATTATAACTACTGCAATTTTATGCGGAAACACCACCAGAGAACATTTTATACCATTTATAGCATATGATACCATGCAACGAATTGTTGGTTTAAACTGCAATTCAGGATACTGTGAAGACTATTATTATGATAGTGCTTCTCAATAATCACAGATCATTGGATTGGAACCTTCATTTCTTTCTTTAAAAGGAAGGGACAGACCCAATTAGTCTCATTAGCCAACAAAGCCAGAAGGAGATGTAATAGGCTTGGATGGATGCAGTCAACTTGCATTCTAATTAGATAATTAAATAAAGTCCATTTTCTATTCTGATAGATAATTTTTTAATAGCATAATCTGATATTTGCTTATTTATTTGATTAGAATCACAAAACCTTTCTTACCTTTGCTCTATGTTCTGTTTTATGTTGCTATGCAAACACGTGCTTAACATTTCTTCATTTTTTAAATCATTCTGGCTCAATGCAAAGAAAATATGATTTTTTGATTCCCTACCCCCCAAAATAGGCTTTCAATGCAATTATCAGGGGTGGGGGACATGATTCTTGCTATTTTCACCATTCTGAAGTAAAGGGCAGCATCTCTCTCTCTTTTTTCATTTCAGATAGCTGGCAGCCAACTTGCTTCCCACATTTTTTAATTCATATTTATATGCCGCCCTTCTCTGAAGACTCAGGGCGCTTACAATTTTGGAGCACAACCCAATGCACTCAGCAATAGCCTTCATTCCATTGTATATGCCTGCTTATTACTAAGCAGCATTTTTACAAAGTCAGCTTATTGCCCCCAACAATCTTGGGTCCTCAATTTACCTACCCCGAGAGGATGGAAGGCTGAGTCAACCTTGAGCCTGGTGGGATTCGAATGTGCAGTAATTGCAGGCAGCTGGAACTAAGTGCTAGGCATTTAATAGCTTGCACCACCAAGGCTCTTAATTAAACATTTCAAATCTTCAAGGAACATACTAAAAGGAAATTCTCCCATTGAGCTTTTTTTAGAATATGGTGTACCAGGAATGATGAAACAGAGCTGCAATACACTTATAGTGAGGAAAATCCTACTCCAATATTTTTTGTCACCTCACAAGCCTGAGGTAAGAAACTGGGAAAATTTCAGAGCAGCATTGATTATGCCCCATCAAATCATTTCTGATTCCTAGGAACTATATAGTGACTTTATTAAGCATTGTAACTGACTCCATCCCTTGCCTCTTCTTCATCTGCTCTTTCCTTTTCCTTTCCTTTCTGTTTTCCAATATTAGAATTACTGCTAGGTTTTGCATGATATGTCCAAAGTAGAAAGAAGCAGAACTTTATTGATTAGTCAATTGACCATATCAAATGTGTTGATTTTTTTCAATGATCCATTAATTTGTTTTCTCATGAGTTTTTTTCAACACCAAAATTCAAAGATATGAATATTCTTCCATTCCTGCTTCTTTGCTTCATTGCTTCTGTAAGGTGTATATACCATGGCATATGCAATACTATCTAGGTATATAGATAACTATGTAGGTATATAGATAACTGAATATTTTTTCCAAGAATTTTGTGGGTGCTCTACCAAGCACTAGTCTGTGGTGTTTTTTTTAAATTGATTGTTCTTTTACTTTTATTGCTATCCATCACCTTGGTATCTTCAAAGCTACAATTCAGCATTTTTGTCAGATCCACAATCTTCAACATGGCACTATGCTGGCATCCTGCCATCAAAAGACATAGTGGGGGAGGCATGAGGGAGAACCAAATGGGCAGCAATAAACCTGCTGTCAGGGTTCCAAGTAATGCATCCACCAAAAGCAGAACTCTGAGGTAGGTAGATTCCTCAAAGAACATGTTTATTGGACACATGATATTGACACAGTTAGTGAAACTCATAACTAAAAGTTCCTGCGGGTTTCCCCTAATGAAAAGAGCAAATATTCCCTCCCCAGGTGTCATCAGTCACATTGTCCAATGAAGGTAGCTGGGAGGCTGCTTGGCTACCCTCCTGCCATCTGTCAGGATGACCTTGGTTTCCACAGGAAAATCTTTTATTTTGATGGACAGCCAGCCTATCTTCTTCCCCCTCCCTTCCCCCTTTCAAAGTTCATGGTAACTATGAGGCAGGAGAAAAATGGCATCAGCCAGGTCATCTTCAGACTTGACACCTGCATGTACGGGAATTTGGGAGGGAGGATAACAGCTGAGGAAAAGCAGATCACCATGGGCCCAGTGGATGCCAAGGCTTCTTTAAGATCATTTACCACCCTGTGTGTGGAAAGTTACCAGAAAGTTACCTCAGAGTTCCCAAAACCTCCAGACAGCATCACATTGGCTGGGTTTGGACTAGTCATGGGGGGAGGGATGAAACCAAAGGGAATAGTTTTTGTCTTTTTGCTTGGAACTCAGATTCTGCCTCACTTTATTGCAACCAGCATCTCTTAATAACAATGTCTTTCACTTCAACCAAATGGTGTCGTGAGTTTTTCTTCAACAGTCCTGGGCAGTTCTGACAATTTTAAGCAAATAGGGAAGGCCAGTACAAAATACTGCAGATTTGTGACACGTATAGAAACATGCACTTGCTGTTAGAAGTCATTGTTTTAAAAATGCTTTATTTAGAACTGTGTTCAATTTGAACTTAAACTGATGATATGGAGAGTTTATTAGATCAAATTTGAGAGCATTAGTTCAAATCTTCCACACATCATAAGGCTTATGCAGTCATTTAACATACTAAGAAGGTGTCAGAATTCTCACAATATACTAATATGTAAGCTATATAGCATGTTTCTCAGCAGTGGCAGCTTTAATATATGTGGCCTTTGACTTGAAAGTTGAACTTTAAGTTGAAGTTCATATATTTTAATTGCCAGGATTACTGCTATATAGCCATATTTCAATGGCTATATAGCTATAAGATTCAAGGTGGCTATAAGATTCAAGGTGTTAGTAACAACTTACAAAGTCCTACATGGCTTGGGTCCAGGGTACTTGCGGGAACGCCTCCTGTCAGCATCACATTCCGATTGCCCGGTACGCTCCCACAGGCAGGGCCTCCTTGGGGTATCGTTGGTTAGGCATTATTGACTGGCGGTGCCCAGGGGTAGGGCCTTCTCTGTGGAAGCACCCACCCTGTGGAACCAACTCCCCGTGGACCTCCGCTTGGCCCCCGATCTCCGCTCCTTCTGCCGGGACCTGAAGACCTGGCTGTTCCAACAGGCTGGTCTGGACTGACCTTGGAGGGTGCAGGTTGGTTTTTAGTATTTGTTTTAATTCATTTTAAATTTTGTATAATATTGATTAGGCTTGTATTTGTTTAATGGTTTTTATTGTAATTTGTACTGGGTTTCTTTTACTGTTCGCCGCCCTGAGTACAAATAAATAAATATTTTACTCTATTCTTTTGTACAAATCCAATGTATTTGTAAATATAGTACATATTGGTCTTAAAATGTATCTGCAAAAATACTACTTTCTTGGGCATCATAATGCTTTGACCAGCATGCACATTTTTCATACAAGTATGTTTTTGCAATCTTTTGTAGAAATATACTTTTAAACTCAAAATCCCTCTTTTTCTGAATTTGAATCAAATTTAATAAAGAATCTAAAAAGAGCATCTTAACTATGGATACATGTAGTATAAATAGAGGAAAAAATATTAACACTGTTCTCATGTTAAAGCAAGAAAGGATAAAAACCCATAGCTGTGCATAAAATCCATAAAACACACTAGAGTCATGTCCTCTGATATTTCAGTGTTCAACATCAAAGAAATTTCTACATATAAAACACACTGATTGATTTTCACAGTAGCAATGGAATTCTCTATATGTCTGTTCAGAGAAATAAATTCTGCTTTTTAATATGGCTCATTCCCAAGCAAGATTTCAAGTATTTGTATGAAGTTAGCTAAACTATTCATTTTGTGAACATTATGTATGCATTGTTTCTCTCTGTCTCTGTCTCTGTCTCTCTCTCTCCTGTCTGTCTATCATCTATCTATCTAATCTATCATCTATCTATATATTTCACTTTCCTAGTCTATGCTAGAGCCCAAGGATTTCTTGGTGGGCTATCATGGAAGCACTAATCAGATCTGACTGACTTAATTTTTACACAATTCTCAAAGGATGGCTAAATAAGTACAATAACATATTATTCCACCTATGAGATTTTCCCCCCTAAATGTTCTTGTTGGAAAGAAATGCTGATAGTATTGGAAAAGGATAAACTAGGAAGCAGCCATTCAACAGTGGGCAACTGGACAGGCAGATTAAGCTGGTAATCTCAATGAGTAACATTCTTCCCTTCAGTGGGGAGATGAATTGGGTTTCTATTTAAATTACACAACTTATTTATAAAAGTGTACTTATAGATATACATTAGCATATGCTAAACCTGTATAAATTTGGGGTCTCTTTTTCCATTCAAATGATTAACTGGCTACCTGCCTGTTAATGTGGGTAAACATTCTTCTCTGTCAGCTGTTCATATGTTCAGTTTTGAGCTGTTTTCTGCAAAAGTAGTGTAACTTTTGTTGGGCAACGCTACAAAAGTATACCAAACTTAAACTTGCAAAAGCTGCTTGACAGGTGAGTAACAATGATCTCTCAAGATGCTAGAAGCAAGCCAAAATAGGATTAAAGATTTGTGTTATTCAGTTCTTTCTTCACATTGTGTGAGCCAAGCAATTAGCCTAATCTGTAATATGATTGTTTTAGTGTAGCATATGATGTGAACCTAACAGTTGTACTTTATTAACACTGGGTTACAATATTGTATAAATCCAGCCTTTGAATGTTCTGAAAGCACTACAGCTCCATTTGTTCTACTCACCTGCAAGGGCAGATGTGCCAAATAGATTGAACTAGTAAGGTATGTAGGTTAGGAAGTCCCCAAGAAAGCCCCTCCATATACAATTTTTAAAAAATCAATAAGGGAAACCTTAAATCTTCCTCTTCTCATTTCTTCTTACTCCGGTTCCAGGAAGAAGAGGAGGAGGAGGAGAAAGGAGGAGGAGGAGGAGGAGGAGGAGGAGTAAATTTATTCATTTTATTAATAGCCCCTTCTCACAAAGTAAGTGACTCTGGGCACACACAACAAAACTAAAACAACTAATAAATATCTAAAACTATTATCATTAACAATTAATTAAAATCATTAAAGAATATGAAACAAATTAAATCAAAGAAATAATAGACAAAGATAATAGATAATAATAGATCTCACTAAGATCATTTGTCTGCTTGGGTCCCAGGTCTGTTGCTGGAACCAGACTTTAAGGAAACTTTGGAAGCTCAGAAGTGATGAGGCTATCCTCACTTCAAGGGTGGACATCACAGCATAAAAGCCTCTTCCCGAGGACCTGCCAGACAAGGTTCCCAGGTGAGATAACCTGTGATACAACCACTCTTTTGGATCTGGTGGGATATGCAGATGAAATCAGGGAGGGGCAGTCCATTGAATAACCAGGTCCCATGCCATGTAAGCCTTTAAAGGTCAATACCAGCACCTTCAAATAAACTGGAAATCAATGCAGCTGATGTAGCAGAGGTATAATCTGTGTTCTACCAGAAATCTAACTGCTTGCACAACTGCATTTCGCACTAGCTGAAGTTTCTGGATGTTTTTCAAGGGCAGCCTCATGTTAAGTACATTGCAATAGTCTAACCAGAATATGAGAGACTGTGAGTAGGACCCTTGACCTAGCAATGGCACAACTGGTCCTCCTAGACATGACTGCTACCTGCTTATCAAACAGGTGTTGTGAATCTAGGAAGAACCCCAGATGGTACACAGGGTCTGTTTTGGTGCAGTGCCACCCCACCCACATCAGGTATGATATAATCCCAGAACCAGAGGACTGCCAAAGCTAAAGCCACTCAGTCTTGTCAGGGTTGTCAGTTAGCACCCTATCCATACTCTCACAGCACTTGTCAGTCCTGTCAGTTAGCACCCCACTTATATTCTCACAGCTTCCAAACACCAGGATAGGACATCCAAGCATAGCTTAATTTTCCTGAACTATAGATGTACAATTGGGTATTTGGAGCATACTGATGATAATTCATCCCAGGGTGATGGATGAAGTCATGCCATGTTGTCAAGTAGATGTTAAGTAAGAGAGTGAGCACCAACCCCTGCAGCATTCCAAATGGAGATAAAGCACCTGAAAATCCTCAAGGGCAGATTGAGGGTCCTCTCAGTGCTAGGAAGACCCTTGTGTGATGATAAATGCTCCCAAAATCCTGGCAGAGCATCTTCTTTTATGGATTTGTGGACTGCCATCTTCTGCTTCATTTCAATAAACAAATGTAAGTGCCCGAGGCAGGAAAACCCATAAGTGAATGATTAATGAGGCAGCAGATCTAGTGTACATTAAAAAATAGCTATCATTTGATCACATTTTATATGCATCCAGAAAGTACTACTCTGCTCTGATTCTACAAGCATTTAGTATTCAGAAATAGAATAACAGAATAGCAAGAGTTGGGAGGGATCTTGGAGGTCTTCTAGTCCAACCCCTGCTTGAGCAGAAAACTTTATACCATTTCAGATAAACGGTTATCCATTCTCTTCTTAAAACCTCAGTATTGGTGCATACACAATTTCTTGAGGCAAGACTGCAACAAAACCCATCAAGTATCTCTGTCAGGTCCCATAGATCCCTACTGGGATGCTGCCATTCTAGTGGGGAGGGGCCTAGGTGCATTCTTTAGTTTGTAGCCTTTTCCTGGTGCCCATCTATCCTATACTTTGAGATATCCTATACTTACTTGGGAATGTAAGGTGCATCTATTTTGTCTCAGCTCTGGAGCCTCCAGCAAGAGATGCCCGAGAACAGCTTCTTATCAGCCTGTGATTCTCAAAATAACTTCCCACCTGTGATTGGCTTATTCAGCACTGGACTGAGGGAGGGGTTTCTAGCTCCTTAACCTAACAGATTTACGGGAATCTTCAGGTCCTGCTTCCTTTGTCTTGCTACCTCTTTCCTTCAATAAAAGGTTCCTTTTGAAATGCTAATGGTTTCAAGAGTTCTACTTTCTTGAATGGGCGGAGAGGTAGACTCTTACAGTCTCAAAGCACCTTCAAGACTGATGAAGTCAACTGTAGTCCACAAAATCCTAAAGCACCATAAATCTATAACTACTTAAGGTATTTCAAGATTCCCAGTTACAGGGTGGGATGCTACCAGTTCGCCTGATTCTATAGAACCGGAAGCTGTGAAGAGCAG